>JAPZVO010000405.1:0-41539 GCA_029962745.1 Echinometra lucunter
TGGATGAACGGGTCCATGGGGCGGCTTGTGCCCCCCCCCCCCCCGATACGCACATGTCTATTCCAGCAAGCATCTGCACCTCTGTGGGGAAGGATAAAGCGATATATTATACTAACGAAAGCATCATGAAAGCATTAATGAATATATCGACCCGACTGTACCATGCCATAAATAATACAATGTAGTTCTTGATTACTTGCTCATCCATATTGCAGTTTGCCTGAATTATAGTCCAGCTTTGTGCAATTTATTCACATTTTATATCTGCCGGTAATGGTATCACTGACGAATTTGCCATAATACATGTTTAGCCTGCATATTAGTATTAGACTTCTTAATCGCCCGTGCATGTATTCTATTCAGCTATCTGTGATTAATGATATCATCAGTTTCCTCTCTTTATTATTTTTTTTCGAAAATCCGAAATTCCATTTGAACATGAAAAAAGTCCATGAGTATCCCTAGTCAAGCCTAAATTATTTTTAAAGCATGCAATAACGATGAGCAAACAGCAGGGGAGCATAAGTCATTAATTAATTAGAACATGAAGAAAAACTGAGATGGCTATGATGATGATGATGATGATGATGATGATGATGATGATGATGATGATGTTGATGATGATGATGATGATGATGTTGATGATGATGATGATGATGATGATGATGATGACATTCATCCATTAAAAAAAATAAAAAAGGATGGTAAGACATAATCAAGTTTAGAACAATTTTGATGAGAGCAATAATAATTTAACCTCCCCCCCCAAAAAAAAAAAATGATTATGCTGCGGTGCCCCCACCCTTGGATACGCCTCCGTTTTAAGATAAGATTACCATGTTCAAAAGTTTCTTGAAATTAGATATTCTACTCTAAAGGTTAGCACCTTCATCCATATTCGACTAGAATGAAAAACTCTACACCAAAATTGCCTTATACTATACGCATTGGTTAATAAATGCAGTTCACGAAAGAATGTGCATTACAAAAATAATGTATAGTAATACCAAAAAAAAAATAATGTTTTTGTTCATGTCTAACGAAATGAAGAGACAAGGTCTAAAAATGAACTTATTCGGGGTCTAATGCTTATAAACACTGGGGAAGGATAATGGATTTAATATCACGGGGGTATATGGCGCCATCGTCTTATTTTGGCGGGAAAATTACCGTCGTTTGTCTAATATCAAGAACTAGTTCATAGGGTCATGTAATGAGGCTAATGGAATAATTTCAGTTAGAGGCTGGAATTTCAATCGAGTGGTGGACAGAAGAATAAAATCGATGGGAAAAGACAATCGTATTTGTTGTCACAATTAAATATATTTTGTTTCAGTCTGAGCACCTCTCTCTCTCTCTCTCTCTCTCTCTTTCTTTCTCTCTCTCTCCCTCTCTCTCAAATGCATTCGTGGTCCAAGGGCTTATGGATCACCCCCATAACTTTGTCAATTTTTGGTGAATCAAAACCTCAACTAGAGAGATAGAAAGATAATTTTCATTCCTTTTTGATGAAATAATTCATTTTAAAAAAAAAATAGGGAGTTTTTTTTTATTGTCTGAAAAAAATGAAGTGGAAGTATAAGTAACCTTCTTAGCATTATTATGAAATTCGGGTCTTCTAGGGATTTATAATTTTTCCATGTTTTTCATTTTTCATCTGCAAATTTTGGTTTGTTTTATAGAATAATTGTCACTGAATCAGAAAAACTTTGTCTCACATGAATTTTTTGGATTTTCAATTTTATAGTAATTTTTTTTGTAAAATCACGTTTTCTATAACTGCATTCGTGGTCCAACTCACAAAACTTTGAATCTACTAAAAAATCAATACTGAGGCCTTTTTTCATATTTTGTGTATAAGAATATAATCTTAGGAGCATTACTGATAACACTATGGGCAAGAAATTAGAAAATAACTAAAAACTTGCATATAAGGAGAACTTTGAAATCCCATTGAAACTGGAGTTATCTCTGTTTCCCTGCACAAAAGGAATGGGGGTATGCATTCGTGGTCCATGATGTACATCCTCTTTATATCATCAAAACTTCTATTGCAAATGTTTTTTTGTGTGAATTTTTTGTTTCTAAAAATATTTAAATATATCTCTATCATCTTTTCTTTGCTATCATTTATTAAATTAGTATAATTTTTCTGTAAAGGAGAATTTAAAAAGAGTATATTTTACAACTACTATCATAGCGCCCTCTACTGGTCAATTAATTATATTTTGCATGTAAATACATGGCAAGAGCTGTTTACCCTGAGTTTGGAGAGCTGGGAGAGTCACCCAAAGTGAGACCTTCAGAACTTTGTGTACTTGCATCCTATTTTACGTGAATTTTTTAGATAGAACTGCATCACAGGAGAATTATATTGAATGGTAAGTTAACCTATGGCTGTGATGTGAGATGTACTCTTTTAGATCTGGATGTGAACCTCCATGTTAGTGTAGTATAATTTCGCTAAATTGTCCAGAGCTGTGCTCCCTACTGCAGCCGGGTGTAGCGGCCTGGAAGTTTGCATGATGCCAGTGGTGTGGGGAAGCAGCTGTAGAGCTAGATGATAGATCTAGTGTTGACTGAAGTTCAATTTTACATGTATATTTTAAGCAAATACTTGGGAAGCAGCTGTAGAGCTAGATGATAGATCTAGTGTTGACTGAACTTCAATTTTACTTGTATATTTTAAGCAAATACTGGACATTTACGTAGGAAATGTAGATCAAATCTGCTGGGAGTGCTGGGTCCATGAAAGGAAGGATGAAGAACTAACAGAGTACAAAATAGCATTTGAATTCACTCGTCATTATAAATCATTAGGTCTAGAGGTCTACTCTAGATCTAGTCAGTCAAGACTAGATCTAGGCCTATGTGTTCAGAATTAGATATACATGAATAAAGACTTTAATTTGAACTGGTTTACTTTAACAGTTCACTGTATTGTTGCACCTAGTATTACTAGTACTATTACTAATAGTATACTCAGTTGCTGGGTGTCCGGTCCTGTTGTGTATCAGGACAGTCGATTTTAAACAGCCATTTGTAAAAGTTTACAAGCAAATCTCTTAAATGTCTAGGCTTAACTCAAATGTTAGGCAATATTATAGATCTAGTCTACTCTTTAGAGAACAAATGTCGATTATGAAAAAGCAGTAATCAGTGTAATATACACGTACATGTAGCAGTTAGTTTTTGTTTAATCAAAAGACAAAAAAAGGCAGCTTCATTTTTGTTATATGTCTGGACACCCAACTCTCCTATCCTAGTAGTACAAGTTGGGGGGGGGGGGGGGACAAAGCAAGGGAGGGTTTGGGAGGGGATGTGTAGAAATGGCATTTTTCTGCACGCTGAAATTCAATGATAATATTTCAAATGATTTAGGAATCATAGAGTTCATTTTTGTATCGCGCACAAGGGGTGAAGGCGAGACTAACGGATCTAAATGGCATCTGTTCATCCGTCCATCACAGATGTTAAAGGAGAAGTCTAGGTGATTTCTGTAAGTATGGATCATAAAGAGAAAAAATTTAGCTGCTAGAGAATGTCTTACATGCACATTACACAACATACCCTAGGATTACCGAGTAATCAATAATTACTCGTATAAACAGAAGTTCTATTACGAGCCCATTTTCATCCACAATACAGTTCACAGCCTGGCCCAGTGACGTAACAGGTGCACCGTGCATCACACACAGGCAATCCATGATGCGAGGCTTTTGCGAGCGATAATGGTATATTGTTGGCTTCCCGGAAAAAGGCCATTAATGCGCACATGTGCAAAATGTACGTTTTCAAGAAAAAGGATGAATTTTTTTTCCTTATTTTGCAGCATCTAGCAGCTAGTGTATTATTTTTCTGTCCTAACCCTAAAACTTTCTGACAGAGCAAGATTTTTTCTTCAGTGATATTTTGTGTTTTTATTTAAAACGCTCTAAAGGTTTTCTAATCATTAGCATTTCATCCTTAACGGCTTTCTTTTGGGAACAAAAAATGCGTGAGTACGTAAATCCAGTTCCCGGAAAAAGGCCGCTAATGTGAAATGGTCATTGTCGTAAGCACGTTTAGCGAAGATTTAGTGTCTTTCTTCAGGGAACAAAAATGCGCAATAGTTCCCGGAAAAAAGGAAGCTGTTGCAAGTCTGTCTATGCGCTTAAGCACTTTGCATGGGCAGGAATTCATGTGCTCGCATAATTTTGTTATTTGGCTTATTACGTCATAATGACGTCAAATTAAGGTTCGAGAAAGGTACGAGAAGAAAGCTTATGACATCCCGTGACCGTATTTGGGTTTCGGTGGGAAAAACCAACACTTAATCAGTATTTAAAAATCACGTTGACAAATGAATGTAACACTATTTGTTAGCTTGAATTTTAAGATATATAGTGTAATTTTAAGGAAATCGTCTGGACTTCTCCTTTAAAGTTTACCTGCAAGACTCGCTTATGATGCATTTAACTTGGCAATTGTTGCTGCAATGGCAACCAAACTTAGGTGATACACGTAGATGCAATTTTATGTTATGATGCTTTTGGAGGTCACATGGTAAGGTCAAAAGTCATTTCAGGTCAACGTTAAAGTTTACCTGCAAGACTCTCTTATGACTTCGCAACCATCACTCACTTTTCAACCAAACTTGGGTTGTAGATGTCATGCACTAAGGGGATCTGCATGTTATAGTGCTGTCGGAGATCACCTGATAAGGTCAAAGGTCATGACAGATAACTCTGCACATGTTGCTGTAATAGCAATCAAACTTGGATGATAGATGCTCTTTGGGTACATTCTTGTTATGGTGCCTTCAGAGGTCACTTGGTACAGTGAAAGGTCATTTCAGGTAAAACGTTAAAGTTTACCTGCAAGACTCTCTTATGACACACTTTGTAACCGTCCCTCACTTTTCAACCCAACTTGTGTTTTATGCAGTAAGCCTGGCACCTGCATGTAATGGTGCTGTTGGAGGTCATGTCATAAGGTCAAAGGCCTGAGGTCACATGTTAAAGTTTACCTGCAAGACTCTCTTATGATGCATAACTTGGCAACTGTTGCTGCAGTGACAGCCAAACTTGCGTGATAGATGCACTTTGGGTATATTCATGTTATGTTGCCTTCATAGGTCACATGGTGAAGTCAAAGGTAATTTCAGGTCAAACATTAAAGTTACCTGCAAGACTCTCTTATGACAGATAATTTTGCAACCATCACTCACTTTTCAACTAAACTTTGGTTGTAGATGAACTTGGGAGACCTGCATATACAATGTACATGTAAACCTGTGATTAAAGGTCAAAGTCATTTGTGGTCATATCGTCGCTCTCACCATGAACCGTCCTCTCTCGCCAAATTTTGCATTTTTATCATTTTTCAGTTTTTTTTTTTGCATTTTTCTCATGTACTTATGGTTACCTACATCCTGTAAAAAATTCAGAGCATGAAAATGCGTGGTTACGTAATGGCGACACCATCATAAAGCGTCCTCTAAATGATAAATAGGATTTTCTGTACCACGAACCGTCCTCTCCATAACTGTGTGCAGTGCGTGAACGCGCACCATAGAGTTTTATACGGAGAAGCCTTCATGGCGTGTGCAGGAGACTTACTTGTGAAGAATCTAATGCAATTTGCAATTAGAACTATTAAATAATCATTCTGTTTTCATTTTTTAATGCAATTGTGTGCATTTTACAAGCAGTGGTAGTACATGCACATGTATGTACATAATTATATACTCAGGTTTCTAAGGGAGCAAATTATGAATTTTGGGGAAAAAATCATTTTCATGCCTCCGCCCACCGTAGGTGGTTGCCGAAGGCATTATGTTTTCGGGTCGTCCGTCCGTCCGTCCGTCCGCCCCGTTTTCGTTCTCGCGATAACTTAAGAACCGTTTGACGGATCAACTTCAAACTTGGCTCATGTATGCATATGGGAGGGACAATGATCTGATTAGATTTTGGAGTCTCAAGGTCAAAGGTCAAGGTCATAGAGGTAATAATACACATAAAAATGGCTCGTTCTCGTGATAACTTAAGAACCATTTGACAGATTGGCTTCAAACTTGGCTCATGTATGCACATGGAAGGGACAATGATCTGACTAGATTTTGGGGTCACAAGGTCAAAAGTCAAAGGTCATAGAGTTCATTATGTACATAGAAATGGTTCGTTTTCACCATAACTCAACAACCATTTGACAGATCAACCTCAAACTTGGCACAGGTATGCATATTGGAAAGACAATGATTTGATTAGATTTTGGAGTCTCACGGTCAAAGTTCAGGGTCATAGAGGTAATAATACACATAAAAATGGTTCGTCCTCGTGATAACTTAAGAACCATTTGACAGATTGGCTTCAAACTTGGCTCATGTATGCACATGGAAGGGACAATGATCTGATTAGATTTTGGGGTCACAATTAATTGATATCTAGTGAAGCTAAATCCAGAGTTTGGGCTAAAAAAATGCTCCAGAAATACCTTAGTTACTTGATGAAATGACTGTAATTAATTACCCTTGTGTGCTTTATGAATGAAATGTAAAGTAAAAGTCTGAAGTATCATAATTTCTTTATTTTTCATCAATTTTTGGGAGTAAGGTATCAATCAAAAGAGCACTTTCTGCTCTAAAAGCCATTTTGGTATTAAATGCACATTGTAAAGAATTTGGAAATAATGATTATAGAGAATAAAATATAATAACAGTAAAAGTTAAAATTTGATTTGAATAATGCACAGTTACATCCGCTGTTGTCATGAGTTGCCTAATGCTGCCTACTCTATTTCTGCCTTCTTTCATTACTAGAATAGAATAGTAATAGAAATAAAGTTATTGATCTTTACAAATTAAAGAATTAAATCGTCAAGGAAGACTTCTTGGTGACTATCAGCATGAAAATAAATTTTCTAGGAATTATTGATTTTTTTTTTTCTACATAATTTTTTACAAAAAAAGATCTAACGAAAAATTTTGATTTAATTTGAATGTCTGCTTCTTATTAGGATTATATTTTGAAATGAAATGTATCTGACTCCTGTCATAATTTTGAACATTTTGAAAGTAACTTTGGAAATGAAATGTTTAGACGAATTGAAAAGGATATATATTTTTCATTTTCGTTAGTGACTAATATGAATTTACCCTTTTGTTGTGTTATCTTTAAAATAGGCACTGTATAAATACAATATTGAGCATTAAGCTGGGTATTTTGTTATCTCTTTTCATGAAATGACATAAATGACTTTAAGGGGATGGTTCGTGGTAAAATCAACAACCGCAATTGCACATTTCATCTTTCCCATGAATCGTCCTCTCTTTTTACAAAATGATTGTAGCTAAAATACCCACAATGAAAAAGTATAATGGTTCTGTTCACGGATAGGGTACAATTTTTGTCGACCTAAGGGTCAAATTTTCAAACCCAATGAAACATTATACTTTTTGTTTTTCTTGAAACTTCAGAATGTAAATTTTTATGGAAAATTACTTCTGGACCTTAATTCCATATGTTATACCTCATACTATACCCAATCCCTTAAACTTACAACAATATTTTTACCAAAAGTGGTAGTAATTCTAATAGCATTTTTCCACTGAAGGAATGGACTTGTGCCAATTCTCTTTTGAGTACTTAAAACACATTATTTTTGCTATCTAAGGTCCAAATATGAATGTTCTACCTTGTGATTTACCAATTTTGCAACTCCTTTTCTACGATTTTCAGTAGAATGTGAAATTGATGTGCAAAAGTTTTGTTTATACCTACAAGCCCAAAAGAGTAGACTATAATATGTCATTAATTAATTGCCCTTACCACATAGATAACTAGCTGAGAATATTGGCAAAATTCTTGTACTGTATGGAAAATTTAAAATTTGATGCTTTCATAGGCAGGACGTGACAAATTAATGTGAACAGAAATCTAAGCTGGTGTTAATTTTATGAACAAATTAAATTATCGTATTTGGCTAGTTTTAAGATGAGACCACAGATTAATACTATATTTCACCATCTTAACCCCAAAAAACACTTAAAGCCCTAATTACAACGTCTTTTCTATTAGTTTTTGTTTAATATCTAGGTTTGCTGAGTGAGTATAGTGCACCGAAGAATGCAGGACAAAGTAAAAGGTTGCAGAAGAAACACGTATTAGATTGAGAGTTGTTTATCTT
The DNA here is from genome assembly GCA_029962745.1 of Echinometra lucunter. Classification (NCBI taxonomy): domain Eukaryota; kingdom Metazoa; phylum Echinodermata; class Echinoidea; order Camarodonta; family Echinometridae; genus Echinometra; species Echinometra lucunter. The sequence continues at coordinate 8,167 of JAPZVO010000405.1, forward strand.
GTTGAATTTGTACTTTTTTTCCAAGATCTGTGTTGCTTTTAAAGGTTTGGCTTTGCATTCAGTATTTGGCAGGACTTTACATGTGAACGGAAATATAACACAGTTTTGCCTTTGACAGTTTATTTTCCAATCATCTCTTTTGTTTATTTTTTGTTGTAATTATTTTCCTTTTGAGTAGGTTCTGAGCATTTACAGAAAATATATACTGTTTTGTTGTGTTGGTTTTTTTTTCTTATTTCATTTTCATATTTTTTTTCTTATTTCATTTTTCATATTTCATTGTCATATTCATATGATCAACAAACATACAGGCTGAATTGTGAACGGAAAACACACACACACACACACATTTTTTGCACTTTGGCAATTTATTTTCCATTCATTTTTGTTTTTGTTGTAATTATTTTTCTTTTGAGTTGTATCTGATCATATACAGTATGTATGTATTGATTTGTGTTTTTCATTTTGTATCAATCTTATTCCTACAAAGTCCCAATATACAGGACGTTATTGTGAACGGAAAAAAACACCACATTTTTGCCAGGACTTCATTTTTGGGGGTAATCAGTTTACCTTCTTTACATTTCAGCCATTGTCATTGTTCTATTCTTTGTTGTAACAATTGATTTCACAAGTACAAAGACATTAATTGGTTTTGAAAACTTTATTTCAAATTCAACTTTTTTTCAAAATTCAGTCCGATCAAATTAACAAGTTCAGTTTTGTTGATATTAACAATTACTCATATTTTATTTCAAAGGTAGCAGCCCCCATTTACAAGCCCTTAGAAGTAATTAAAGCAGGCCAAATTTGAGTTTAAGCTTTGACAGAATGGATGTAATGACTTTAAAACCTCATCTTTCACCTTGTGACAACAGTTTCAAAGTAATAGTATTATAATTATGTAGTATTTTCCAATAACATGTACATTATTGGTTGTTGCAATGATTATTCACTACATTGTACATTCAGGCTGAATGCAGCATCTACATCCCAGTGCACTCCTGTGGTCAGCCGTTTGCTTGGCCACGTTACAATACATTTTTATTTGGAGTCCAAATAAACGTCATGTATGTCGCCACAATCACTAATTAGCTCCTTGATGAATTAATACGGAATTTGTGCTATTTGTAAATGTGGGCTGCATGCTTTTAAATTACTAACATTTAAAACATGAAGTAACAGACTATTCAGTTGTGAACAGTAACTGTCATTTAAAATTTGTTTCAGATTTTACATTATCTTTGGCACAACATAATTGTCACTTAACGACCTGATGAGCTCCAATAGAGCTTTTGACATGCTTTTGTTATTTTCAAATGTAAGTGCATGTCAAAAGGACCGGGTGACGATTGCCACATAACATATTAACATTATATGGTCCGAAACTACTGCAGGCAGGCTTCGAATATCAGAAGATAAAAGGTTTGAAAGATGAAAAAGCAGCATGATTTAAATTATTTCACTTATTTTTTTTTTTTGATCAGTTCTATAAAAATAGAATAGATCCATGGCCTGAATATTTGGATACAGGCTATACGAACTGCCAGTAGTAGTCGTCGTTACAGATGTACCTTTCTCTAAGTAGTATACTATTATGTTATACCATCACCATGAAAAGGTCTCTTTCCGAATTGTAATTCAGCCTTGAATACATTATTTCTTTCCTGTACTTTTTACTGGAAGGAGAAAAAAACCCAGACAAGTGTACTTTACTGTACACATTCCATGCCATTGAGCCATTGTTAATATATCTACATAAAACAAATATACTGCACCTTGCAACCTACAGGAAAATAAATTTAAATCTCATGAAAGATGCTTAGAAAGAGAAATGCATAGATGTTAATTGTATATTTCCAGTAAATAGTGACATAAAATTGGAACTAATTCCATGACATAATTACTGTATAAAGAAACTCTCTAAGGATTGCACATAAAATATGAAATTATAAATGCAGTGTTATCACAAATAAAAAATTACAATTCATTGAAAAAAAAACAGATATTGGAAATACATTTGTGAGAGTAATGTTATAAAATTCTGCAAAATTCTGGCATGTGGTTTCTTTTCATTTAAATTCCATAATCCATTGTCTATTTCGTGTAATGTCTAGATGAAATGTGAACAATTTTAACAGTAAAATCCACCCTGTCACTTTTACAAAATCAAGAAACCTTAGCTCTATCCCACAACACCTCATGTAACATCTGCACAACTGGTACAGCACAAGGTAAAACTGTTGCTCATCTCACTTTTCACCCTTGAGCAATTAAACAATGCTTGAAATTTCTTGTACAAGAATTAAAAGTTTTTCAGTGCCAGTTTTGATAACCAGACATCTTCGAATCTTCGCTGGTTCTCCATCCTTTTTCCTGGATGTTTTGTCTTTCCTTTCTTTTGGTCTGAGCTGAATGAATTTTGTCAAGCCTATCTGAGGATGTTCAGGGTTCTCTCGGAAAGACTGGTATGCTTGCCTCAAGGATGTATGCATCAGGCGTCTGCCTCTGAATTTTTTCTCTGGGCGGGGTCTTGAGACATCGTTACTTCGATACAATTTCTCAACCTGTTGGATGACATTTTCAGGGGTGGAGTTTTTTCCCTTCTTTCTGAGAACTATGTCAAGCTTCACTGTACCTCTGGCAGATTTTTCCAGCACTGTTCTGTAGGTAAGACCTAGTTTCTTCGCAGTCGCCTTTTTTAAATGTAGTGTGCACGAGCTATGACTGCACTGGACATCATGGCATGTATGGCTGTATTCCGTATCACTCTGTGAGCTGCACGCTTACACTTCCACGACTCCTTCAAAGTTTTACGCATCCCATGCATGAACAATCGAGCGCGTTTGTCTGGGGATATCTCTTGAAGAAAATGGCCTTTTCGTGGTGACTTTTGGGCCCTTTTAACCACTTCCTCTAGTGTTTGTGCAAATTTCATTGGAGAATTTGGCAGTGCGTCATACACTTTGCTCACTCGCTTATTTTTAGCTTGTCGAGAAGGAGGAGTTTTGAGTGTGGAGTTGGAAGTTGAAGTCTTCATTTGAGACCGGGAGTCATCGTCGTTTTTCCCTGTCTGTGTTTGAGTCTGGGCCATGTCTCTGTTCTGATCTTCCTTGTTCTGTTGTTTCTTTCGCTGTTGGTACCTCTCTCTGTCTTTCTGCTTGATGGCTAGTTTCTCCTGTCTTCTTAGTGCTGCTCTCTCCTTTCTCCTGTACAGTCTCAAGGTATTCTTTTCTGTCTTTGCCCTTAAAGGACTCAGAATGGCTAGTTGGCTTTTTGCTTTCTTTGACCCTTTTCCTGTGCTTTTGCTGACGAACTCTATTTCCTTCTCTAATCTTTTTCTTCTTTAGTTTTGCTGCTCGACTGTCGTCTGCTGCAAGTGCAGCACGACTCCTGGCCTTGTTCGCCCTTTCTTTTGCTCTCACCTCATCTGTCCGTTTCCTTTTCCTTCGTTTTTCAGGAGCAGGTGCTCGTAGGCGTAGTGTCCACTGAGGAGCCATTTTAAGTCCTTGATTGTCTAGTCTAGCTTATGGATTTCTTAACACTCCACTATATCAAAAAGAATATGTTTAATGAAATTTCATGGCATGGAATGTGAACCCAGAGCCAAATGATACATGTAGAGATGTAGCTGTAACTTCAAATATTTTGTAAAGTTCAGAAAGTATTATGCTATAATGAAAAACATTCAGTAACACCATACAAGTGCCCATAAGTGTGAAAATGCTGCCAACAAGCAGGGAGGTAAAACCTCCTGCAAAAAGTAACAACTAAATTAACTTGATGTTATGAGAAAAACTCTTTTGATCATGGTATTTGTGTTATGTGTGTGTTTGTGTACATAGGTGTGTGTATGTATGTTAAATAAGCATACTGGTATATTGCATTGTTGGCTTTATTGTACACTGCTGAGTGGAAACATTCCGAAATTCAAGATTTTCCGTTCACATACAAAATGTCACGTCCTGACACAAAAAAATGTGAATTTTCATCCATCAGGACCATTTTTTGATCATGTATTTGGCTGTGTAATGTCTTGAGTACTGTTTCTTGTTTAGTAAAATTAATGATTAAAGAAAAACATCAAAATATAAAAAACATTAACACAACAGTGATGCTCAAATTCACATGCACTCACTGGCCCCACAGGCACTGTGCAGGCTCAATTTGTTAATGGAAAAAAGAAATAATTAAATAGAGCATTACACTTCTTGAAAGTGTGTCTAAAACAGAAAGCCAACATGCAAAACAAAGAATATATGCAAAGATCTGAGAAAAATAGAAAAATAAAATGAACCTCATTAAAAACGTGTATAATTTTCTGTTCACATTAGTTTTGTCACGTCCAGCCACTTCAAATGCAATTTTTTTGCATATTTAACACAAATAATTACAAAAAAGGGAAAAGCAAATATTTCACTCTTTTACTTATACAATAACTGCAAACATATCACAAATTCACTGATAGACTGACTTTTTTCGAATAGATATTGGCATATAAGATGGTGTAGCATTCAAAAAAATGGAACGAATGCTACTTGTAGAAGAATCAAATAAAGACGATGGGAGATAATTTAGTAGAGAACTCAGGCGACAAGAAAGATGAACTTAACAGGAAGAAGTCTGGTAGTGCTCTACTTTATTCAACAAAACTTGGGGCTGCTTTGCCCACAATCTTCAGAACATAAATTTACATAATGTATATTCAAATATTCAAATGAATCAACAAACAATATCTTAATTGGAGGAGTCTGACAGAATGGAAAAGTCCAATTCAATAAAAGAACCAATAAGGAAAGAAGGGATGAGATGATATAAGTAATTTGGAATGATCAAAATAAGAATGAGAGCTGTCTGAGCTAAACTAAGGAATCAGGTGTGGGATGGAATGAATGAACACACCTGAATAGAGAAAGAATGGAGGAGACAAAACAGAATAATAGAAAAGGGAATCTGGAGTAAAGGTGATGGTGATGACAAACTGAATATCATTAACTAAACTTAACTAATGCCAGACTGCAAGGCAGAGCTGAAAAGGAAATAATGTAAATGAATTCAAGGTCCAGATGGACAACCAAGGAAGAGTAGACAAACCAAATATTAAGCAAAGTAAAAGTGAATGATGTCAAAATAACCATCTTACAATGGCATGGACATGGCAGATGTGGCTGGACGTGACACGTGTGAACGGAAAACACAGACTTAATGCTCTGAATGCATTTAGCCATATTTCCTATAAAAGTTCACCTGACTGTGTAACCTACTAAATTGTGTTTATCATAAAATATAACAGATTGATTCATTGTTGAGCATTATCAGTACAGGCTGTGAGAAAAAATGGCAGGATGTGACAAAATTGTGAACAGAAAACTGTGAATAAAAAATAAGGCATGCACAGCTTCATTGACGTTTAAAAATGGACACTTATATTTGGTACATACAATCTCTATGTTCTATGTAACATTTTCGCACGCTTACTGAAACATTGCTATCATAATGTTTTCTTAAAGCCTGGTGAATTGATAACATTCAAATGTGAACGGAAACTGTCACGTCCTGTCACCTATTTTCATTGGCCCAAAATTCACACTTTAGAGATTCCTGTGAATATGAAATGTATATGATATATAAGGACAACTCAAACTCTCAACAAAAAGAACTAACTAAAATTAATGGGTTACACAGTGTTAATTTGGCAGCTTTAAACAGAAAAGTTCATTTTTGAGGTTGACATCTAAAACTCCTGCTCGGGTGACGTTTGACAATCGTTCCACCTGAAGGAAACAGAAATTGAATCCGGTTAAGATAGTGGAGGTAGCACCTGTTGGTATGTGACTTACAACAATGACAGCTATTCTCTAACTCATTTGTTTCTTTTTGCATGGTGCTCCTAAATGGAAAAATCAAAAAGTGTACCCTACCCGTGCATACTGTATAAAACCTTAAAACCTATCTTAACTGACAATTCCATTTTTATTCAATCTCATCCATTTCAACATGCCAATATTTCCATTCTAAAAAGTCCTTTCCTTTAAACGCATTTTCTGCAAAATCAAGTTCGGCCTGAAAATGCGCAGAGAGGACGGTTCGTGAGGTGAGTGATGATATCTTAAATCTTAGCTTGCTAGAGTCTCATATTAAAGACAAATAACTTTTCACAATTGGGCGACACAAAATATAGCTAATGCCTTGTGTTTGGGTATGAGCTACAAAAAAATAAATAAAGAGTTAAGGATATTTATAATGTTAGGAATTAACTCTTTTAAGATTTAGGTAAATGACTTTTATGACTAATGAAGAGAACACCTCAACAAAATACCTCCCCCCCCCCCCCCTCCCCCATCCTGCTGCCCAGAAGAACATGACTTGATTGCACACGGCATTGCATTACATGTATATTTCGTCCGTATCATCATGATTCATGGTGGGCACAGTGTTCTTTGCGTCGAATCCTCCTTCTTTTATTCCTCCATCCATATTCAGCTTCTTTTAATGGACACGTAACTCCAACTTTGTCTCATTAGGCCACAGCATGGTTGACCACAAGTTGGGTTCTTTATGTCCTTGAAGACCTTTTCCATGCAAGCACTTTTATAATGTGCTGCTTAAAAACCAATATCATATGGACCACCAATGTGTGACATCATCAAATTTTCTTCTTTTTTTGCATGTTAGCACTTTCATGACCATATTTATAGTGCTGGGGTATATTTTAAATGAGAGATTCTCATAATATCAAAATTACCAATGTAAAGGATTTTTCATTTGTACGGGAATAGTATACACAGGTTTCAAATGAAATGAATTAGTTAAAGTGAAATGAATGAGTTTATGAAATGATAATGAATCCTGAATTTTAGTTCTGTATAGGATTAACCCTATTTTAACTGTGGGGGAGGGGTAATTTGACCCCCCTTCAGATCTCGGCTGCAGATTGCGTGATTGCGGTGATAATTTGCATGCACATAGAGTTGGTTGTAAACTACAAGACTGTATAGTAAAATTTTCAAAAATTATATATTTTTTAAGTAATTGATCATGCAAATAAATGTGTAAAATTATTTTTTGCCTATAACTCACTAAAAGTAATTAGTAAAATGATATTTTTTTATGAAAATATACTTTCTGACATTTCAAACAACAATCCACACAAATATTTGCCGTATCGAAATTTATTTCTTATGCATTTCATTGTTTTGTGAATTTCTTATTTATTTCTAGGCTGTTTCTTTTACCTTTTGTTTCTTATTGTTTTTTCGATGAATTTTGTCAGGGACACTTTTGCAATTATAAACAGCATAAAATTAATCAATTTATAACAGTAAAAGAAAAAGAAATCATGCATTTATGAATTTTGGCTGAAAACACAATTTGCATACACAAAATCACGTTTTTGAGCAATTTTGGGGCCGACATGCAAGTATGAAAAGTCGTGCAGCGTCGTAACGGTATGTCCTTTTTTCGCGAAAATGGTCTCAAAAGACGTGCAAGACTTCAAAGTAAAAAATCAGCAAGCGATGCAGTCAAAAAATTTTGCGCAGTGGAATTGTCATGAAATTCGTCGAGGGGGCGGGGTCAAATTGACCCCCCCCCCCCCCCCCCCCCCGTTTACATAGGGTTAAGTCAAATGCTTCCAGTTAATATGTATTTTTTCTTTGAAGTTATTGCAGTGAAGAGTTTAACTGTCTGATAGAAAGTACACACCATAGCAGTCTGGACGGTGTCCATCAGTCTTTGTGTAGAAGTGACCACTGGAGCCAGACAATATCTTCACCCCATCCTGCTGCCCGGAAGAAAATGACTTGACTGGACATGGCATTGCATTACATGTATGTTTCGTCCATATCATCATGCTTCATGGTGGGCACAGTGTTCGTTTTCTTTGCGTTGAATCCTTCTCCTTTCTTCCTCCATCCATGTTCAGCTTCATTTAATGGCCAGGTAACTCCAAGCAAGGAGCGAAGCATAGGCCTATTGACTTCCTATTGTTTTACGTGTGATTGAAAAAAGGTGTAAATCCGCTTTGGGGAGTTGGATAGGGGGCATGATCCATTTTTGGGGAAGCGAAGCAAAGCAAATGAGCAACAAAAAAAATTGCTTTACGCACATTTTATTATTCATTTTGCAAGCTAGTGAAGCGAGTGAGTCCAAAATTACCACTTTATCACATTTCTATCATATATTTTGTGATTGAGCAAATTGATGGAGAAAGAAATTACTCTTCTGGTTTGTAATCATATTTTCAAACAGAAATTCCGAAATATAACTGTCATTGACGACAGATTCTCAAATGTATTAGATTTGTTAAAATAGCATTTTTTAATAAAGTAATAAGAAGGTGGTACTATATTTCTACACACCATCCATCCCTCCCCCCTCTTTCTTTAAAAATGTGGTGGCTATGCCCAACATCCCCCCCCCCCCCCGCAGGGTTTACGCTACTGCTTTTATTTCAAGAGTACCAGTTGAACAGACCAATTTGTATCAATTAATAGCTCCACTCTCTTACCTACCTGATATTTTGAAAAAAAAATATTGTATTTTATTTCTTTTTTTAAAATCCTGTATATATATATATATTTTTAGGGGGAAAGAAATTGTTTGGAAATTGAATTTTCCATTAGGAAACGCCTCATAAATTACACAGGCACTGCTACATGTTACATTAAAAATACATTTATTCTCTCAAACTTCTATAAGGGAACACTTTTTTCAAATTTGAAAGGCTATTGATTATTTGGATGGAATTTTTCAAATTCATTACCTAAAGTTTACATTTCAATCTCATTAATCTTCAAACAATTCTTACATTTTTGACTGACAGTTGTGACGACCCCTCCTCAAGCCACCATTTCGAATATAAAGAAGTACGTACAGGATACGTCGAGGTAAATAATTTCCAAAAATTTCCATTAATTGAAATTTAATTTGTTTGTTTCAGTTTTTATCTATTTATTCTTTCCTTTGTACATTAGGTATTTTCATTAATATATGAATGAGAATTAATGCCTTTTTGAAGTGGGGGAGTAGGTGTCAGAAATCATTATTTCAACTATGCAAGCTTCATGCTCGGACAAGATAATTTAGATGTTCCCATGGATCCCATTACAATGAAGTTCCACTTTAATTTCTTACAAGTTTGTAATTACAAATCTATCCTCCTCCCACACTAACAGGTCAACGTCACCATCATTCTCAACTTCTCAGCACATCTTTCCACCATCCAACCACAGAGTGACAACAGAATCTCTTTCCTCAACAAGGTATTAAAATGTACAGTGTGAATGATTCATTAGACAAACTGGTTTGAAGTCATTTTTCACTTTGAGCTATTTTAATGAACATTGCAGTATTAAACATATCTTCTACACAATTTCATTCAGAAATGAAACCATAATTAGTGATGGCACATGCAGAAGATAATCCCAGTCTGTCTGAGATTGCTGAATATAATTACATAAATTCATATCTGCAATAGACCATTTTGGTACTTTATCATGACTTAATTACTTCATTGATAAATGTCAGTTTACTCTATGATCCATGTATGCCTGCATAACTGATCATATTCCTTTTTCTTTCATCAACAAAACAGGGCCTGTGGAAGCGAAATGAAATTTACTTCGCAACTTCTAAGTACCCCTTCACATGCCTCTGGATCTACACTGACATTAAACCCCTCTTCGAGGTTGGTAATTTGTTGGACTTACTTGAAAAATATCATTCAAAGACAAATTCTTTCAAGATAGATAAACATATACATGTACCAACTGAACTGTAATAGAACAATGTTTTGAAAATAAATACACTGGAAATTTTAGACATATATGTAAAATATATTATTTGGTTTTGTATGGAACATGAAATAATATAAAGTCTATTAATACCAATTTTGTTATTTAAGGAAAGTGGAAATACTATCTATAAAAATATTTTATTGTCTGATCAATGAATGCCTGCATATAATTGTTTGTTGTTTTTTTTTTTTTAATTTTCAAATCTACCAATTAGGAAAAATACAACCAACATTGCACGCACTTCTCCAATTGAAAGAACCCCTTTCCAGACCTTTGGATCGACACTGACATCACAATTACCTTCAAGGTTTGTATTTTTTAAGCACTCATTTCTAATCATACTAAACTTTGATAACTTGCCACCCTGCAGCAGGATCATTCATTACGATTTCATTTAACGTTACTATGCACTTCAAAAGGGACAGTTTTTCATGATTTTTTTTTCATAAATTATTAATAAATATTTTAAATAACAAAATCTCAAAATACACTACAAGTACTACATTTCAGGTGAACAAATTAGAACTACAATTTTCAATATACATTTCCAATTAATGAATATGTAATCTAAATATGTTCCCTACAGCAATGTAGAATTAAATGACACCCCTCCAGCAACACCATCTACAAAGCGTACATTGGAGTACCCACAAGGGGACAAGAATGGTCACCCAGAAGAGGAGAGGAGGGAAGACTTATTTGAAGAGGAGCATGCCTCAAGGTTAGATTTGTGAATGAATACTATCCGTTTTCCTCAGAAAAAGAAGAAACTGCTGAATGTAATATATGTGAATTCCTTCTAGGTGATTTTCGAAGGAAGTAACCCCCCCCCCCCCCCAAAAAAAAAAAAAAGAAATCAAAGATAACTCTTTGAATTTCTTTTCCTTGTCAGCTTAATTTCAATTAAACTGATACCAATATAAAGCACTTTGATATAAATCTTTAATGAAAATTGCTATATAACTAAAAAGTAACATTATTCTTACTATTATCATTGTTAATATTATCTTTAATTATCTTATTATTATTACCATTATTATCAATATCATTATTTTAGATTTGATTATGATTATTATTTTTACAAGGGTGCATGTATTTCAATTTGCATATAAACCATTGTTATTCCTAAAAAAAGTATTAATTCATATTAAAGGAACAATGTTTTGGAAGGAACATTTAATGGTTCACAAATAAATTTTTTGTGGTATATACCAAGATTATTTTATTTATAAACTTTATTTTTTTTCATTTTCAAGAAGATTGAATTTCCAATACAAACAACAGTTGAAATGCAGACAGGGATATATGTGAGCTTATAGCTGACAAAGCACTTTTTTCCCTCATTGGAGAATCTCCATTTGCACTGTATGTGCGTCCTGCAACAAGTCGTGCTTCTCCTTCTTCATGGCATATTTCATCTCAGCTGTTAATGTTTTCTCAAATTCTGGAAATCATGTATTTCTTGCTTTATGGTTAATTAACTGTACTGTAATTTTAAATCACACAGCAATACAGAAATCAGAGATACACGTCACACCATCTCCAGCCACACCACTGCAAAGAGAAGTTTGAAGCACCCTCAACAAGGGAAGAAGAAAGGTCGACTGTCGGCGGCAGAAGAGATAATGGTGGATTTATCTAAAGAGGGGCATTCTCTAAAAGTGGAGTTACTGAGGATGAAATATGCCCTGAAAAAGGAGAAGCAAGAATTGTTGCAGGAGGAGCATGCCCGGAAGAGGGAGGAGCATGCAATGCGAATGGAGATTCTCCTGTTGGAAAAACAAAAAGCAGAAGCAGAGGTTGAGAAAACTGAGAAGAAAGATTAATCGTCAACAATAACTTCCGAAATGACTATTTGACAATGTTGAATTTTTCTGTTTGCTTTAGGACATTTGCATTTAACATTAACAAAGGAAGCACAGTCGAAGGCTACATTGTTTCAGAATCAATCTTCTATACATTGCAACTTTCTTATAAAGAACATTGATATAACAAACTTTTGTTATGGTACTAGGACTGTACAATAATTACGGAGATTCCATCCACCTGTACACTGTACCTCTATCTCTTCCACTTACGGAGCATGTTTTCTAGTTTGAATAATTAGGTGGGCTTTTAAAGTGCAATATTATTTACTCATCTATCCACATTCTTTTTCAAAAAACCTATCCTAAGGCAAGAATATTTCACTTGAAAAAAGGGATAGGCATGTAACATTGCATGTTTCAGTGTTGCACTACTTTCGAATTGAACCCTCAATTCCTTAATTTGAAAGGATGACACTTCGACTTTGCCAACTCTTCTGTTAAGTTTACTTTAAGCCCTAAATTGCCCAAAGAAAAGAATATATGTGTTGAAGTTAATTTTCTTTCACTTCAAGTGACATTGTGCACAGAAATATATGTATATGAATGTACATGATATTAATATATTTATTTGTTACTCGATACAATCCATTCTGTTGGAAGTAAAGAACAATTTATGAATTGAAATAAATTGCAATTCTGCACTATTTGAATTTATTTCGTCTTCATACGAACTCTTTCATTTCATAGCCAGAATGTGAAATGAAATGATAGAATATATATCATGTTGCAACATTCAATAAATTACTCTAAAAAAACAAACGCCCAGCAATAGGTATTGACAAAAATGGTCAAAACAGTGACATGAAATGAAATTTATTATGAGTTGCTATTGCTGAAATTAAAAAAAATTGAATTGTATGAGAATGAAGCGAAAAGTACTCTACATCATTAACATGCTTAATGAAATGAGAAGAAACACAGACAAGAATAATCCACTACACGCTTTATAGTTAATATCAACTGTTTCATGCAATGGTGACAAGGCATTAATACTACAGTCAAGTGTTGTTAGAGTCATCAAAGATGGTTTAGAAACTACTTCAAGAAGGAAAATTCTATCCTGAGGTCTACAACATTGAGAGAAAAATTTGAAGCAGGTCAACAAACAATTCAGCAAGTACTACAGATAACCAGGTGTGCTAGGTGTACAGATGTGATATGTTTACATGAAGAGTCATTGATGGGAAAATAGCCCAATGACTTTAATTATAACTAAACAGGATTCCGAAATATGTAGAAGTTGTAAAACGTGCAGGGTTGCATGCAACTACAATCGCATTCCTACTTACATTTTAGAGTAGTAGTTAGATTCTTACAATAAATTTCATCATCATGACAATCATGGTTCTCACTAGAAAAAAATCCACACACGGTTCCCACTCTAGGCAAAGCATGGAAGTTTCAGAAGTTTTATGGAATAACACCCAAAGTTAGGTGTGGCGGGAGTATATGCTATAGTAAAAGGATGAAAAATACTTCTTGGTAAGCAGGAGTTGTCTACTAATGGCATAAAAGTCAAAATACATTGCCCAAAAGCAAAGCAATCTGTGACATTTTTCATTATTGTTAGGAATATCTACTCCAATTTTTTTTTACCCTTGTTGCCTTGTTGCCTTGTTGCCACGCTTGGTGCAGCAATCTCACACATGTTTCTTCCTTGTTTGAAACCCTTCACACATGGTATTGTAACCATGGGTGTTATGTACCGTGAACCATGAGGACAATGACAGACTCTATCCTTTGCGACATCAGAAGTATTTCACGTAATCCTGAAAGTTTTCAGCCATTGTGATGCAAAGGTATATGGAAACAAGCACAGATAGCCCTGATTAAAGTGATTAGTAAGACTTTCTTATTTCTTTGGTGTGAAAAATAGATGTTCAAAGATGCCGTTCAAAGTCAATACAACCATGCATTGATGGAAAGATAAGCAGGCATAGGATATAAAGCCACATAAATAAAACTCATTTTCCTTTCAGTATTCATAACAGAGCAGTTAGGAAACCCAATTTTGTATCATTATGGTGTTCATTCAGCTGATATAAGAATTAAGTCACCTCACGTATATCCCTGTTGGGCTCTTACAGTTGTTATCAAGGTCATCAATTTCTGTTTTATAGATTAATTTACATGAACTGTGGTCTAAACCATGGCAACTAGCATGAATTTACATAAACCGTGGTCTAAACCATGGTAACAAGCGTAAATTTAGCGCCCTTTGCCACACACGCGTGTTTATTATTGGACCTTTCTTAGTGTACGCGCTAAATCAAGCGCACTTATACCACAAAATTTGCCTAAACCATGGTCTAATTTAAACCACCTTTGTGAATTCCGGCCAATGCCTCTGGCACCCATCTACAGTGGGCGGAGGCATAAAAATCTAGATCTACAAATTTAGATTAATGCCTTAATTTAAGTAAACAGAAATAAAGGATCAAGAAAGCATGTATGCAGACAGAAGTTCTTTGCACATGTTCTTATGTCATCACAAAGTTCAATGCCCAGGGCCTAAAAAAGAATCTAAGATACTGCATTAATACAGAAATGAATTCAAGCCTAGTCACATTTGTGTATTGAAACACGTGCATTAGCGATATTACGCATAGACCTCTTGCAAAATAATGATGATTCGTTAAGTGGATTGCTGTAAATATTATTTGTTATTTTTCTTCTAGGTAAACTTTAAATTTGTGACAGACAACGGACGACGGACAACTCAAGAACGTAAAGTCTGCCACGTTGAGGCGTAAGCTATGCAGTGATGATGTAAGGGCCTTTTTAGTGCTGAACTCGACAAAGTGTTGTCAGGGATGTCAGGTGTAATTGATAAGAGGGCCAGGAAAAAGCACCTGTAATGAAATATTTTGTAAAACCAAAATGACAAAACTATGGCCTGAAAATAATTTTCAATTGTCTGAATTCAGGCTTTTAAGTGCATACATAGTAGGATTTACTCCATGAATGCACAAAGCGCTATGGTTGCACAAGTTTAAGCCAGGTTAGTGACATTACTACAGGGCCCTCTGTGAGAACATTACAGAGTGCAGGAGAGGCTACCCTGAGTAAACAAGACATATTATTATCATTATTATTATCATCATTACAAAGCATGTCATGATAATAAAATCTTATCAAAATCTGGTGTCTACACTGCTATGTAAGTAGGAATGCTGCCAAGTACCTTGGCAGCATCAGAATTCAAGAATTTCCTTTGGCGTAACTGAGAGAACAGTTGTTGCACGAGCAGATGGTACTCAGTGGCTACTGGGAGTTAGTGGGTAAAATGATCCTCGTTGATCTGCTCTCTCCTGAGCCTAACAGCGACTGCGTCGTGGAGCCGAGGAGGAAGGTGGTTCAGTGGGGGCATTTCCTCAGGCTCAGCTCCCGGCGTTGGAGCGAGATATTCCAAAGGACCGAGCAAGCCACAATAACTCTGAATGTAGTGTCCACCTTCAGGCGCAGATCATTGAGGCAAGGGAACCTCCTCTTCCAACGGCCAAAGGTGTGCTTAATAACACACCGCCCTCCTTTGTGAGCATTATTGTAGCGCACCTGTGGCCGTCCCAGAGGATGTAACAAAGGGGTCATCAGGAAGGGGAGGCACAGGTACCTGAAATATGAAGACAAAACATTTTAGACATTATAAAGAAAATAATACAGAAATATGCTTCCCCTAAACATTACAAATATTCATCCCTAACTCATAACTCACCTTAAACATAAGATTGCAGAAGAATAGATTAGAATAGTTCATATTAATGTATTAAGCTGCCATTATTACTAATTTATAAGGCATTATGAATACTTCACAATGCTTCTCAATGTTACTATTGATATTATTGCCATTTCTTTATCGGAAAGGAACAGTGTGTAAGAACATTCCTTTTTTTTACCTCGCAAATTTTCAAGTAAGCCAATTATCACTTTATACCTCTTGTCTATCCCCAAGACATTGTGCAATTATGTCCAATATCTGATTAATTTTTTTTACACCAACAAAAATTTATACAGGTAAATAGGATACTGATTTCTTATGCATAACATTTATTAATGCTCCCATACAAACCACTCTACATGATGATTCAGCTGTCCACATAAGCAATGATGTTTTGATAAGGTAATGAAGGGACTTTATGAACTCACTTTAAAGAAAATAGCAATGTTCATGGGTTTTTTTCTCAAAAAGGATTTTTGAAGAATGTACATCTAATTAACAAATTACAGAAAAAAGGGACTGATATTAAAAACATGATCCACATACCCACTATCTCCAAGTAGCCACCCAGTACCATCTGCCCTTGCCTCCAGCTGCTCCTTCAGTGAACACTCAGAGAAAATCCTTGAATCGTGAGTGCTGCCAGGCCACCTGGCCACGATACTTGTTATGCTCCCAGCTTGGTCGCAAACAACCTAGGGAGTAGAGACGAGATACAAATAATAGACACACATAAAAATTCACTCAAGAATTCTCCACACTGGAATGCATTTC
Source organism: Echinometra lucunter (assembly GCA_029962745.1). NCBI lineage: Eukaryota > Metazoa > Echinodermata > Echinoidea > Camarodonta > Echinometridae > Echinometra > Echinometra lucunter. The sequence continues at coordinate 24,324 of JAPZVO010000405.1, forward strand.
TATCATCATTTTGCAATATTCATTATGATTGTTTTAAAGTTTATCCTTATATAAATTAATTCTCAGTCATTCAGTGAAATAGCAGAACATCAAATCACGTAAAAATTAATCTAATTTTCAATTTCATTTTTGCAGATAATTGAATACCACTAAAAAATAATAAGTACACTAATTACACCATGCACAATTTATGTTTTTTCAATATGGTACATAGGGTTGGAAGAGATTCTTCATGAAAACATGCTGAGTATAGAATTACACTGATCTCAACCTGCCTATGATATCTTAGACTGACTTTTGCTCAAATAAAACAGGAATATTCCACAAGTCCCTAAGTGCTTTACAATAATGTAGCATTATTACCCTGGCTCTTGCCAAGCAGCTGTTACGCGCTCTGCATTTCAAGAAAATAAATTCCTACCAGGTACCCATTTACCTCACCTGAGTGGAGTGCAACATGGGGATGAATTTGTCAGTCCCTTATATACCATTCCTTCTTAGTGAAGAACATAAGAGAAGTCAGTAAGACATACAAAATAAAATCAATCGAACCTGTACATTAACGGAATATCTATTCTTCCTGTTTAGAAAGTACTGGGCTTGTTCCCCACCAGGACTCCTGATGTAGACATGAGTCCCATCTGCAGCACCTATGACTCCTGGAAATCTGCAGTACTCGTAGAATTGCTGTTTGGTAGCTTCAACTTCCTCTCTCATAGCTGGAAACCTCATGAATGCCCTTTTCCTTCTTGCAATAGCTTCGGGAACCTCTTTGATGACTTGGCAAACAGATGACTGTGATATTGATGCCTCGTCACCAAGCATTCTCTGGAATGAGCCTGCAATTTGACATGAAATTGTATCAATAGATATTTGGTTGGAAATTATTTCCTTATGAAACAAGAAGAATCTTTGACGTGCACGGTCGGAATTTATGCCTCCGCCATCGACAATGAACCATTTCTATGTATAGAATAAAGTCTGATATTTGAACTTTGACGTTGAAACCCCTAAATATATAATCAGACCATTGATTCTCCCTGTGCATACATGAGCAACGTTTGAAGTTGATCTGTCAAGTGGTTTTTTAGTTATTACCACACAGAACCATTTCTATGTACATACTGTCCTCTGTGACCTTTGATCTTGAGACCCAAAACTTTAATCAATACATATGCACACATGAGCCAAGTAGATACCTAACAATTTTTTTTTTTGAATGCATTATTAATACTGCATGGCGGAAATTTATAACAGCAACAAAGTACATTAATACAAGGAAATCAATGCCTGATTTCTTATCATGTCAGAAAGAATTAAAAATAAGATTTTCTTATCATGAGAGATACAGAATGCAGACTGATGATGTTAAAATACACTGCGCTGAACAATCCAAGTCCTTTAAAAAGTTAAGCTAGTCGTTCATATTCAGTAGCAGAAAAATCAACTGCTAGATTATTTCCTTCTTTACAAAAATTAAAAATACACACACACATACATGCACTTTATTTCTGGTAAAAAAAATAAACACTAACCAACAGCATAAAAACGTAGCGCAGTCATAACTTGAACCATCACTGGTAGCAGATCATTCCGATCTGTGTTCCTTCAAGCATGTTGATGAGGTAGAGTGCAGTCTCCTTTGAGAACCGATACCTAAGTTGGAAATCTTCTTCCTCATACAATTCGAATGGATTGCGTCTATCTGTGAGAATCCTCTCAGGTCCGACAGGTCTCTGTATATAAAACAGTGTTACAATTACATGAAATATGTGATACTGAATGAAAATAGATAATCTACACATCTATCCATTGTTCTGTTCCCTATGAATAACATTCCAACACTTTAAATGCAGCACTTCAAAATTGAAGGGACATTTCATTGTAAGAGGAAAACAGTGAATCTTCATTATTGCAATTTCTTGCAGAATTGAATTTATTCAGGTATAGATTATTCAAACCTGGATTTTTTCGAGGAAATAGATTTCATCTTAGCCTGTTGGCAGATTATGAGAAATGGAAATGAGACGAGCAATGGAACAAATTTCTTTAAAAAGTGATTACCGAATGCAGAAACAGACCCCCCCCCAAAAAAAAAATTAAAAAAAATAAAAAAAAATTGACTGAACAACAGTTTACAAGGCCTAATGCTGAGCACAAGTCGCCAAATTCAAGACATATCAGACGCACAGATGGGGGAGGGGGGCATGGGGTATTTGCCCCCCTCTAATGCCACCAAAACGGAAAAAAAGATTCAAGATTAAATATACTTCATTGGTCCTTGTAATTACAAAGAAATTTTGCTTCCTTTGGCTTTCAACACAATACAACAAGAATAAACAAAAACAAAGAACATACATGAATGAACAAGCAAAATATACATCCTAATACCATTTACAACTAACCAAAAGTTTATTTGTAGAATGATAGTACTATAGTAGACTAATAGTAGATCCTTTCTACAAACTCCCCAGTTCTCATCAGGCCCTCCTCAACCCGGCCATGAAACCCCAAATTTTTGTTCAGTTGTCCATTGTTTGTCATAAACTTCACAGTTTTGATGGTTTGAACAATAATGATGTATAGTGAATTCAGATACATGCATTATTTCTACAATCCCAATTTCCCCTCAGGCTGTTTACAGACCCCTCCCCCCCCCCCCCCCCCCCCCCCCACACACCTTTACCCCCTTGGACCTTGTCCCATTTTATAATTAGTTGCTCTTCATAATTATTTCAATTTGAAAATGCCTAAATATAACATGATATCCATACATTAAAGTCATCATATAACAGTAGAATTGAACATGTGTATAGAATTTGAAATGAAAGAATGCCGAAAACGTGAAAAGCAATCACAGGGAGGGAATAATTGTATCCAGATCGGTTAAACCTTAAGCAAAAAGATGGAAAAAACAAAGAGAAAGAAAGGAAGAAAAAGGTGTTCCAAAGGAAGGAAAAGGATTAAGAAGAAATGTGGAAAGGGAAGGTGCAGACAAGAAATAATGACAAAGGAAAGTCTGAGTTTCTCCCCTCCCTGCACACCCCCCCCCCACGGGCGCACATTAAGGGCATGCGGTATGTAATTTGCACGCTTCACATGCCCATCCTTACCCCCCCCCCCCCCCATGAAATCATGAAATCCTACCTATACCAATGAGTTCCATTCCTGTAGAAATCACAGCAAACAATATTACAATTATTCTAAGAACATAGAATAGACCTCACCTCTCTTCTGAATCTCTCGATGCGCTGTAGATAATTAAAGTATGCCATTTCAGTCTTGCACTTTGCTGTGATTACTGCAAAAGTAGGTAGAATCATACATAAAACAGATTTGAGTTTGCCTTTTTCAATGTTAATTTCAAGGCCCAATCACATAAAGGTTTGGAATCAAAGTGGCATTGGCCAATCAAGATCATTGTTGTGCATATTGTTCTTATTTGTAGAATGATAGTACTATAGTAGACTAATAGTAGATCCTTCTACAAACTCCCCAGTTCTCATCAGGCCCTCCTCAACCCGGCCATGAAACCCCAAAGTTTTGTTCAGTTGTCCATTGTTTGTCATTAACTTCACAGTTTTGATGGTTTGAACAATAATGATGTATAGTGAATTCAGATACATGCATTATTTCTACAATCCCAATTTCCCCTCAGGCTGTTTACAGACCCCTCCCCCCCCACACCTTTACCCCCTTGGACCTTGTCCCATTTTATAATTAGTTGTTCTTCATAATTATTTCAATTTGATAATGCCTAAATACAACATGATATCCATACATTAAAGTCATCATGTAACAGTAGAATTGAACATGTGTATAGAATTTGAAATGAAAGAATGCCGAAAACGTGAAAAGCAAGCACAGGGAGGGAATAATTGTATCCAGATCGGTTAAACCTTAAGCAAAAAGATGGAAAAAACAAAGAGAAAGAAAGGAAGAAAAAGGTGTGCCAAAGGAAGGAAAAGGATTAAGAAGAAATGTGGAAAGGGAAGGTGCAGACAAGAAATAATGACAAAGGAAAGTCTGAGTTTCTCCCCTCCCTGCAAACCCCCCCCCCCCCACGGGCGCACATTAGGGGCATGCGGTATGTAATTTGCACGCTTCACATGCCCATCCTTACCCCCCCCCCCCCCCCCCATGAAATCATGAAATCCTACCTACACCACTGAGTTCCATTCCTGTAGAAATCACAGCAAACAATATTACAATTATTCTAAGAACATAGAATAGACCTCACCTCTCTTCTGAATCTCTCGATGCGCTGTAGATAATTAAAGTATGCCATTTCAGTCTTGCACTTTGCTGTGATTACTGCAAAAGTAGGTAGAATCATACATAAAACAGATTTCAGTTTGCCTTTTTCAATGTTAATTTCAGGGCCCCATCACATAAAGGTTTTGAATCAAAGTGGCATTGGCCAATCAAGATCATTGTTGCGCATATTGTTCTTATTTGTAGAATGATAGTACTATAGTAGACTAATAGTAGATCCTTTCTACAAACTCCCCAGTTCTCATCAGGCCCTCCTCAACCCGGCCATGCAACCCCCAATTGTTCAGTTGTCCATTGTTTGTCATTAACTTCACAGTTTTGATGGTTTGAACAATAATGATGTATAGTGAATTCAGATACATGCATTATTTCTACAATCCCAATTTCCCCTCAGGCTGTTTACAGACCCCTCCCCCCTCCCCCCCTCACACCTTTACCCCCTTGGACCTTGTCCCACTTTATAATTAGTTGCTCTTCATAATTATTTCAATTTGATAATGCCTAAATATAACATGATATCCATACATTAAAGTCATCATGTAACAGTAGAATTGAACATGTGTATAGAATTTGAAATGAAAGAATGCTGAAAACGTGAAAAGCAAGCACAGGGAGGGAATAATTGTATCCAGATCGGTTAAACCTTAAGCAAAAAGATGGAAAAAACAAAGAGAAAGAAAGGAAGAAAAAGGTGTGCCAAAGGAAGGAAAAGGATTAAGAAGAAATGTGGAAAGGGAAGGTGCAGACAAGAAATAATGACAAAGGAAAGTCTGAGTTTCTCCCCTCCCTGCACACCCCCCCCCCACGGGCGCACATTAGGGGCATGCGGTATGTAATTTGCACGCTTCACATGCCCATCCTTACCCCCCCCCCCCCCCCGCCATGAAATCATGAAATCCTACCTACACCACTGAGTTCCATTCCTGTAGAAATCACAGCAAACAATATTACAATTATTCTAAGAACATAGAATAGACCTCACCTCTCTTCTGAATCTGTCGATGCGCTGTAGATAATTAAAGTATGCCATTTCAGTCTTGCACTTTGCTATGATTACTGCAAAAGTAGGTAGAATCATACATAAAACAGATTTCAGTTTGCCTTTTTCAATGTTAATTTCAGGGCCCCATCACATAAAGGTTTGGAATCAAAGTGGCATTGGCCAATCAAGATCATTGTTGCGCATATTGTTCTTATTTGTAGAATGATAGTACTATAGTAGACTAATAGTAGATCCTTTCTACAAACTCCCCAGTTCTCATCAGGCCCTCCTCAACCCGGCCATGCAACCCCCAATTGTTCAGTTGTCCATTGTTTGTCATTAACTTCACAGTTTTGATGGTTTGAACAATAATGATGTATATTGAATTCAGATACATGCATTATTTCTACAATCCCAATTTCCCCTCAGGCTGTTTACAGACCCCTCCCCCCCTCCCCCCCTCACACCTTTACCCCCCTTGGACCTTGTCCCATTTTATAATTAGTTGCTCTTCATAATTATTTCAATTTGATAATGCCTAAATATAACATGATATCCATACATTAAAGTCATCATGTAACAGTAGAATTGAACATGTGTATAGAATTTGAAATGAAAGAATGCTGAAAACGTGAAAAGCAAACACCCGGAGGGAATAATTGTATCCAGATCGGTTAAACCTTAAGCAAAAAGATGGAAAAAACAAAGAGAAAGAAAGGAAGAAAAAGGTGTGCCAAAGGAAGGAAAAGGATTAAGAAGAAATGTGGAAAGGGAAGGTGCAGACAAGAAATAATGACAAAGGAAAGTCTGAGTTTCTCCCCTCCCTGCACACCCCCCCCCCCACGGGCGCACATTAGGGGCATGCGGTATGTAATTTGCACGCTTCACATGCCCATCCTAACCCCCCCCCCCCCCCATGAAATCATGAAATCCTACCTACACCACTGAGTTCCATTCCTGTAGAAATCACAGCAAACAATATTACAATTATTCTAAGAACATAGAATAGACCTCACCTCTCTTCTGAATCTCTCGATGCGCTGTAGATAATTAAAGTATGCCATTTCAGTCTTGCACTTTGCTGTGATTACTGCAAAAGTAGGTAGAATCATACATAAAACAGATTTCAGTTTGCCTTTTTCAATGTTAATTTCAGGGCCCCATCACATAAAGGTTTTGAATCAAAGTGGCATTGGCCAATCAAGATCATTGTTGCGCATATTGCTCTTATTTGTAGAATGATAGTACTATAGTAGACTAATAGTAGATCCTTTCTACAAACTCCCCAGTTCTCATCAGGCCCTCCTCAACCCGGCCATGCAACCCCAAATTGTTCAGTTGTCCATTGTTTGTCATTAACTTCACAATTTTGATGGTTTGAACAATAATGATGTATAGTGAATTCAGATACATGCATTATTTCTACAATCCCAATTTCCCCTCAGGCTGTTTACAGACCCCTCCCCCCCCCCCCCCCTCACACCTTTACCCCCTTGGACCTTGTCCCATTTTATAATTAGTTGCTCTTCATAATTATTTCAATTTGATAATGCCTAAATATAACATGATATCCATACATTAAAGTCATCATGTAACAGTAGAATTGAACATGTGTATAGAATTTGAAATGAAAGAATGCCGAAAACGTGAAAAGCAAGCACAGGGAGGGAATAATTGTATCCAGATCGGTTAAACCTTAAGCAAAAAGATGGAAAAAACAAAGAGAAAGAAAGGAAGAAAAAGGTGTGCCAAAGGAAGGAAAAGGATTAAGAAGAAATGTGGAAAGGGAAGGTGCAGACAAGAAATAATGACAAAGGAAAGTCTGAGTTTCTCCCCTCCCTGCCCCCCCCCCCCCCCCCACGGGCGCACATTAAGGGCATGCGGTATGTAATTTGCACGCTTCACATGCCCATCCTTACCCCCCCCCCCCCCCCATGAAATCATGAAATCCTTCCTACACCACTGAGTTCCATTCCTGTAGAAATCACAGCAAACAATATTACAATTATTCTAAGAACATAGAATAGACCTCACCTCTCTTCTGACTCTGTCGATGCGCTGTAGATAATTAAAGTATGCCATTTCAGTCTTGCACTTTGCTGTGATTACTGGAAAAGTAGGTAGAATCATACATAAAACAGATTTGAGTTTGCCTTTTTCAATATTAATTTCAGGGCCCCATCACATAAAGGTTTGGAATCAAAGTGGCATTGGCCAATCAAGATCATTGTTGCGCATATTGTTCATCATACCCATTATGAATCAATCAGCATCGTCGTTTCAAATTTGCAATTGATCGCAAATCTTCATGTTACGGGGCACAGAAGGTAGAACTCTGCCAGACAACCATTGTACACTCTATGCTAAAATGATGGAATTGCCACTATCAAAAGCTTCTAATTATTTGAATTTGTACACTTTTAACAAATTAGAAATACACTATTCCTTTAAGTCTATTATATTATTGACCCATGACTTACTTTTTGAAGATTGCTCCTTGCTCTTATCTTAGACTAGCCGACTGGGAGTGATTGATCGAAGCCTTTCGGAAGTTTGCTAGAAATGGCCTGTCAGTAAGAATGAAGTCATGAAAATTGTAAGATAAATTCATCCTCAAGTAATATAGGCTAGAGCTATGTACCAATTTTTCAAAATTTTTTGAAATTCATATAAATTTTCCGGTCCGTCAGTGCGCCGACAGTCAATTACACCCTGACTGCTGGTGCAGGCTTCTGTCCCTAAGTACATGTAGTTAGGTTAAAACCGACCCTACATGAATAAAAGACAGGAAATTTTGATCTGGATTCAGTCTCCATGGTCTCAAGTCAGGCTTAAGCTTCGAATTTGAGTGTCTGTACCGAGACTGCAAAGTTTGTCTGCTAAACGTATGCTGAATTTGGACACCAAAATGGTTAGTTTTTTTTTGTCTGCATTTGGATGCCTTTCTGATATTTGATCCTGCAATTATTTCATCACATGTTTGGCACTTGAAAAAGTGAATTATTTTATTCTCCTTCCTAAAACTGCACTTAAATACTACCAAGATGAAAAAAAACCAACATGAAATGCTTAGAATAGTGTAATGAAATAAGTGAGAATTTCCTATTCATAAACAATGACAAACAAAACTTTCGCAATACGAATAACAGTAGGCGGTACACACAATTTATAAGGGTTTAGGCCTACAACTTTTCTTGTAGTGAGTCAAGAGAAATCTACTTTTATTCATAGTAGGCCTAAACTGTATACGCTATAAATTTGCCCTTAGCTAGCATCAAAATGAGAACCAGAATTTTCTCTTTCCATGGAGTACATGTATGTGCTCCTGTAGGCAGCCAGTCCCCGGGGAGAGCCGATGGTGAATGAAAAATAAAAAATAAAACAGATTTTTTACATCCCTTCAAAAATCACCTTGAACAGTCTAAGGTACATTGTAGGTTCTATTGCACCAAAAAACATACTCAGCCAAAGCAATAAGCATAATAAATCTCACTCGACATCATGAGAAATCTATACCACCATTCACTGATGAAAAAATGGCACTTTAACTTTTAAGTTAAGAGACAATGACAATATCAAACCAATATTTAAGCTTTATTTATTCAATGTGATGACTAATTTGATTCTTATTTAAGAGAATGAAGTCAATGGTCCATATTTTCCTGCTAAAATTCTTATTTACATCACCACAGAGAAAGTTGCATGGGGGTGGTCACTCACCAGAGCCATTTTTCTAGGTGGGTACCCTATGTAAAATATTTTCACAATGTAGGTTTTTGTACAAGATTGTACTCCTAGTTCATTTCTTTGTCATGGTTTGATAGATCATCACGTTTGACAGATTTCATGGGTTTCTACAGAATATTATTACTCTTCATAAAGTATTGGTGTGCAAAGTATGAAATTTGATATTGATTTTGTTTACTCAGTCACAAATTATGGCTCTAAATGCTCCCCAAATGTTACGCGGCCGCCCACAGGGGTAGGGGCAGCCACACACAGGACCCACCATTATGAAAAGTGGACACATCTACCGACCATGTACATGTAATTGGTCAATGATTTTAATTTTGCCTTCTAAGTTAATAACCAATGATGTGGACTCGGCATTGATGGTAGGCCTACTGAACTATGTGCAAGTCTTTGATTGATAAATATAGACTAGCCTAATCAGCAAATTTCCTTTAATATAAGCAGCCGCACACCAGGGCCTTTACCTTACATTTCAAATCAGAGATGAAATCTAAAATCAGATCACATTTCAATTTCAAGATGAATTTTTTGCCTAAAAAATTGTGCAATTTTTCCCCTGCAACAAACAAATTTAAGCTGACACTTTTCAGTGCAGCGTGGCATGTTCCAGCCATCCGTAGGTCGAAACGGCGTTTTGAATATATAAACTTCAAGGGTAAAAATACTGTTCTCCAAATACTAAATTATACCTTGTGCAGCTCTAAACAAAGCTGCACTTTGGATAATTTAGTGTTCGTTGTGCTTGCATGATAGACCATACAATATTTATAACATACATACATACATATATAGTTATGCATACTACAAAGGTAATACTGTTCTCCAAATTCTAAATTATACCTTGTGTAGCTATAAACAAAGCTGCACTTTGGATAATTTAGTATTCGTTGTGCTTGCATGATAGACCACGTAGACCATGCATACATACATAAGAACTACAAAGGTAATACTATTCTTATATCTACACATGTATGTGTGGTACATCTTCCTCCTTAGAGCATATGGCACTCATGAGTTGTATAGATGAAGCAAAATGAGGATGAAATACATTCCAGCAATGGATGTGAAACCAATTTTTGTGCAATCATAGGAAAAAAGTACAATTAAAAACATGTCTGCAATTTTTAAGCATGGAAAATTTGAATATTGAATTATGGGGGTAAAATGATTATGTGGTGTGAAAGTGAACCCTTTTCCTGTCAACAGCCAGTGGGAAAATGAAGTTAATTAAGCTTTTGGAAAGTTATACTTATGATAATTTCCTCAAATAATAGATGTAGATTCCAAATACCTGACCACTAAATATCCAAATGTTCTTAAAAATTCATACTTGAATGAAATTAGTTTAACTGCATAAATAGACTTGAAATATATGTAAACAAGTATTTGAGCCATTAACGACTGTTCAGTCCATAATAATAAACCATACAAGATTTCAATTGTCTATACTATGCCTTTACCATCTTGCTGGCCTGTTCATTACTCTCCATCATATGCAATATGTAATGATAAAGATACATGTATCACGTTCCCGGGAATTATTCATTTTTTAAAAATTGGTTTGGATTGGTTAAAAAAATCACACCACATGATGACGTTTGACATTTGAAGTCACTAATTCTAGCATATTTTTTTGAAGAAACCTGGTAAATCCTTGACCGTGAAAAAAGCTTTCACCGCGAACAGTCAAATTTACTCCTTCACAATATATGAGACCATAGACTGACCTCTAAGACCTTTGACCTCAAGAGCAAAAATCTGATCAGACTATTATGCCTCCGTTATTTAGGAATTCATGAGCCAAGTTTTAAGTCGATCCAACACAATGCTTTTGACTTTAATATCGCGAGAACAGGACATTTTCATGTACCTCTACAACTTTTGACCTTCAACACTATTACCCCAGAATCTACCAAGATCACTATCCCTCTCATAGCAAACCCCATGGCGTACTAGGGACAATCTCCCAAGTTTTGTTAAGGCATATTACATCCTGTCACATTTTGTTGCGCTCCCACTAATGAATTGTATGTAAAATAAAAGAGAAATGTATAGATTTTTATTTGCCAGTGGTTACTAATCATGCATGAATTTGACTCCTTCATGTCCTTACATGTAATAATGCCTATTTTCAGACATTTCTGTGATCATGGAAGCATAACTAGTAATGTATTGATGATAATGGCTTGTTCGTTAATTTTCCTGATAGATGACATACATCTTGTATCTTCTAATTTGATGTATATTTCATAGTATTTCAGTTGGTATTAGGCCTACCGGTACTCACTTCGAAAACATTTTTGGATTAATGTCGAATTTCGGTTCATATCAAAATGAACAAAACCAACTGTCATGCTAAGAATAATAGGTAGGGTGTCTGGAGAAAAAAATTATTTTTCTTATTTCACAACACTATTGAATTTTTTTCTTGGATTTGGAAAATAATAACCGTGAAACTGACAGAAATATGATTTTTTGTGAAAAATTCCAGTTAATTACTGCAAAATAAGAGAACGAAATTGGACCATTTTTCAGCATTTTCCTGCCATAGGCTATGTAGTTAAGAAATGGCACACACACAAACACAAATTTTAAGCTTCTGAGGTCCGATACAACTTTATATTAATGTCAACTAGACGAATCTTTGACCACGCGTGGTCGAACTTTATGCCTCCGTCATTACCAAATCAGAAATAAATGGCACTTCATGTTGATTTATATTCATTTAGACAATGACATCTTTGACCTTGACTTTTGACCTTGCGACCCCCAAATCTAATGAGAGCATTGCCCTTTCCATATGTATACATGAGCCAAGTTTGTTGAACCATCAAATGGTTACTGAGTTATCACAAGAATGAACCATTTCTATGTACAAAATGACCTCTATGACCTTTGACCTTTCACCTTGAGACCCCCATATCTAATCAGATCATTGTCCCTCCCATATGCATACATGTACTAAGTTTGATGTTGATCGGTCAAATGATTGTTGAGTTATGGTGAAAACGAACCATTTCTATGTACATAATGACCTCTATGACCTTTGACCTTGTGACCCCCAAATCTAATCAGATCATTGTCTCTTCCATGTGCATACATGAGCCAAGTTTGAAGCCAATCTGAGAAATTGTTCTTAAGTTATCACGAGAACGAGCCATTTTTATGTGTATTATTACCTCTATGACCTTGACCTTTGACCTTGAGAGTCCTTAATCTAATCAGATCATTGTCCCTCCCATATGCATACACGAGCCAAGTTTGAAATTGATCTGTCAAACGGTTCTTAAGTTATCGCAAGAACGAAAACGGGACGGACGACCCAAGAACATAATGCCTCTGGCAACCATCTACGGTGGGCGGAGGCATAAAAACTTCTCCTTTTATTGACCAGATAGGAAATTTTACAATCTTTCTAATGGTATGAATTTTTTTTATAGGTTTGAATATCAGATCACAGTGCAAAATTGAGAAAAACAAGGCAAACGCCAAGCGTTGTCTCGCCTGCATATTGCAGTCATGAAGAGACTGCATGTCAAAACTATGCTATATGACTTCTGAGGCTGTCAGCAGTTTAGGGGGTGAATTGTGGTTCTGACAGTTTACATATGCAATAATGGTATAGGCCTACTTTATCCCTAGGAAATCAGATAACACTAAGAATGCTGTTATTACTATGAAGCTATAATTATTTCCATGCAAGTAAGGAAATGAATGTTAGTGAAAAAGAATGTAACTGATAATAATGTGAGTAAAATTGTAAAATTAAATTAATTATTAAGGTGTTATGGCAAACTTATTGTTTGAAAAATGGAGGAAAACTTGGTTATGGATAAATTAAATAAATAAATAAATAAATAAATAAATAAATAAATAAATAAATAAACAAATATATGAAAAACAGTAACAAGTAAAATACAAAATCTGGTTCAGGTATAGAGAGTAGTGAGTTCACTGCTATTATACAGTAAACTGTAGAATGAACTCTGTTGAACTGAAGTAAAATGTTAGTGTTAAAAAGTATCAAATTATAAAGTTCATGTCATTACAGGAACAAAGTGGTGTAAATCATAGCACAGTGCCAGTCATGAAAAGTTCATTGACCTTTAACCTTAATCAAATTCAATTCACATTCAAACTTGACCTGCACCTTCAAGAGATGGACCTCTGGTATGAATTTATTGATTCCACGTCAAAGCTATAGAAAGTTATTAGGTGTACAACATAGCACAGTGCCAGTTATGAAAAGTTCATTGACCTTTGACCTTAATCAAATTCAACTCACATTCGAACTTGACCTGCACCTTCAAGAGATGGACCTCTCATATGAATTTGGCAATCCTACCTCGATGGTATAGAAAGTTATTGTGTGTACAACATAGCAGAGTGCCAGTCATGGAAAGTTCATTGACCTTTGACCTCTGACCTTATTCAAATTCAACTCATACTCAAACTTGACCTGTGCCTTCAAGAGATGTACCTCTGGTATAAATTTGGTGATCCCACCTCGAAGCTATAAAAAGTTATTGTGTGTACAACACAGCACAGTGCCAGTCATGGAAAGTTCATTGACCTTTGACCTTTGACCTTAATCAAATTCAACTCACATTCGAACTTGACCTGCACCTTCAAGAGATGGACCTCTTGTATGAATTTGGCAATCCTACCTCGAAGGTATAAAAAGTTATTGTGTGTACAATATAGCACAGTGCCAGTCATGGAAAGTTCATTGACCTTTGACCTTTGACCTTATTCAAATTCGACTCATATTCGAACTTGACCTGCGCCTTCAAGAGATGGACCTCTGGTATGAATTTGGTGATCCCACCTTAAAGCTATAGAAAGTTATTGGGTGTACAACACAATTGTTGACGACGACGCCGCCGACGACGCCGACGCCTACCGACGACGCCGACGCCGACACCGGAAATAGTGATACCTATGTCTCGCTCCGCTACGCAGGCGAGACAAAAATTGAGAAAAAAATTGTGTGAAACAGAAATCTTCTGAAATGCATGGGGAAATGGCAATCTCAATGCACACAGCTTCTAAGGGTTTGCAATTTACCTTGTATTTAATTTCTGGTGAGCCTAAAAACTTGTCCTTGGCATCAAAAGGATGACCAGAATTTTCCCTTTCCATACATTCCAAATATGAGAGGAAAATTAATTCAGATTCATTCATTTTAATCGCACGATGAATTTACCCTAAAATTGTGCCATTTTTCTCCCCTGAATCACACACTTTTAAGCTGACACTTTTCAGTGTGCCTTCAGACACCCTATTATATTATTTATTATATTTTGTATACCCAGCTGTAGGGTGTCTGGACAGGTTGTGTATGCGGAAAGTCGATTTTAAACAGCCATTTGAAAAAGTTTACAGGCAAAATCACTTAGCCTAGATCTAGATGTTTTAGCACAAATGTTAGACAATATTATAGAGAACAAATATTGATGATGATTAGCACTAATAGGGCCATAGTTTTTGTTTAATCCATAGACAAAAAGAAAGCTTCATAAGTTCATTTTTGTTACGTGTCCGAACACCCAACCTCCATCCTGCTACAGCAGCAATTTTATTCAGTCACACGCATTGGTTTCCTATTTCCACCTCCATTCTCTTTGTACACAAGTGCGTGCGTCAAATAACGAGTGGTTTCCTAAACCACGATATGGCCAGAAAGTCTTCGCAGAATACAGACTGTATTTTGAGTAAATTAACAATTATAAAATAGGGGTCTAGAGTCTAGAGATCAAATGACGCAGAGCCACCGCAATGCCCCGAGTCGGAACGGGTCTGGCTCTGACCACAGTGCAGCCTGATCGAACCGCCGCCAGACTCGCCGGCTGGCGAGTCTCTCAAAGATTCGCCGGAGTCTTTCAACTCATCTCAAGCGGCGTTACACCATTTTTAGAACCATAATATAGCGAAGAATCACAAAATAAGGGCAAAATAAGTATAATGAATATCAATATTTTAGATCAAAAGACTTACCAGAATACCAGTTGACGTCAACTTTGACCTGTTTTGCGACGATACTCCTTGGAGGTAATTAAGCAGTGGAGGAAGAATAAGAAGACTTTCCAAACATTGCCGTTAATGGTATGGTATCTTTTATGCAAAAACTACTATGTAAAAGCACCCGCGCGCTATGGCAAGCGGAGGGTGCAATTACGCGCACGGAGAAGATTTTCGGTCTGGACCACGGATGCAAGTTGCATCGGTGGTCCGGACCACCGACGCATGTTATGGAGAAACTTTGCATAGACTGATGTATATAAGGTGGACCACGGATGCAAATTGTTTGGACCACGCATGCAAACTTTCTCTCTCCCTCTCTCTCCCCTCTCTCCCTCTCTCCCTCTCTCCCTCCCCTTTCTCTCTCTCTCTCTCTCTCTCTCTTTCTCCCATCTTCTTTTTCGTCTCTTCCCCGTCCTCTTCTTTTGCTGGTGTGGGTATGCTTTTTAGCGGCATTTTTTATTCTAAATTTCTTCCTTGTCATTAACTGTAAAAATTTTTTTATAGTATAGGAATTAGAGTCCCTTATATAGACCAATTTCACAACGCAAGAGGGCAGCAGACTGTTCGACACAGTTCGACATACTGCGGTGGGCGCTCCAACTTTTATAGTACACAAGTCAATAGCGCGTTATGTACATTCGTTCGATTTTTTGTCTATTTTGACCAGTACATGCAGATTTATTTTAATATTTGCAATGAGAAATTATCAGGGAAGTTCAGGTCGCAGCTGTGCGATGCTCAAATGCCACAAGAATTAGAGAAAGTTTAAAAATTGGAAGCTAACAGTGCGAAATTCACTCGCTTTTGACTCATGAAGCCTGTTTGTGTGAGAAGCCGTACTCCCTACACAGGTTTCCGTAAGCAATGTGAAGGAATTCGTCGCCAGTGGGTAAAAACATCAACAGAAAGGACTTTGAAGTCGAGAAACATTATCATTATGTACTTTGGCGTAAAATTTAATGAGTGAAAACATGACTTTGTAAACAGAGTAAGATTTAGGGCTCCCGATTACTACGGCTTCTATGCTGCAATCGAACTTTTACTGACAAAACTAAGTTGAAAAACCATCGAAAGTACAAAAATACATCATACCTTCATCCGTCAGATATGACCATTTTCTTACCTCATCTACCCATGTATCCATGCTTTATTTTATTGATCTAGAATAAAGTAAAAGGAACAATATCGGGGCAAATCTCATATGTTACATTCATTTTGTACACAGAGCGAATCGCTTGCCCACCGCAGCAATGGCGTCGCCGATAGAGGGCCAAATACATAAACCGGCGGTAAAATTGGTCTATAGGTACTCT
This sequence comes from Echinometra lucunter, assembly GCA_029962745.1. NCBI lineage: Eukaryota > Metazoa > Echinodermata > Echinoidea > Camarodonta > Echinometridae > Echinometra > Echinometra lucunter. The sequence continues at coordinate 40,671 of JAPZVO010000405.1, forward strand.
AGTGGGATGTTGCAAGAAAGTTGCAATCGATTGCAAATAATTGCTAATTTTTAAACAACCATTCTGATTGGCTCAGGGTCTGCCCTTTTAAGAAGACATGCATGCAACGATGATTTTGATTGGCCAGTGACAATCAGTTGCAACTTGCAATCGATTGCAACTTTCTTGCAACACCCCATAGGAATTATGTGCTTACAGCGACATCTTAGATGCACAAAAGCGTTTCCAACTCAATTTTCCCCCTGTTTACCGATTTTCATTTGTTTTAAATTACTATATGAGATTGAGTTTTGATTGGTTGAATTTAAATGACAGGAAATATGACTGTTGAAAAATATTCTCGTAAATTAATTGCGCCTACGTTACGGATTTGAATATAGATATAGGGTTTGGATTCATAAAAAAAAATTATAATTTCTGAAGGAAACTGACGAAAAAATGCAAGTACCCCCCCCCCCCCCCCCTTCATATGAGAACTTTCTCTCTTTAATCTTGAAATACGTGTTTACTCTAATTGAAAATGTGCATCTATTTCCCACGCTTTCTGTAAATAGGATGCTAACTTGAAACGCAATCTTCTGAGTGAACTAGAATCGACCCACTGGTTACATCTCTGACCAGTGTCGCCTTTAGCATGTCATTAATGGAAAATAGAGGTGGTTGGTATATTTAAAAGGAAATCATCAAATGGCTATGTGATTTCCCTGAAGATACAAGACCACAACTGACCTGTGAGCAGAGGACAGAGTCATCAGTTGTTTATTGATCAGTCGAGGCATGTTAACACTGATCTTTTACTTTGGGTTTGATGGTTGGGTGGTTGGTTTTATCTGACTGCTATAAGAAGCAAGTATGTTTGCCAGTAAACA
>JAPZVO010000406.1:0-41450 GCA_029962745.1 Echinometra lucunter
AGTCGTGTTGCCAAGGAAACCCCCAAATGTGGTAAGATTTCAGGATATTTTTGACCCCTCAACTGTGACCCAGTTTCAACTGGGTACCCACTTTGACGTCAAAATGACGTCAACGTGGGTACCTTGTCGCGCACTTCTAGCAAAATACGCGCAAGGTATAATACATATTGTACAGTCTAGCGCGCAGCACAACTGCAATGCGCGAAGCTGGGTACCCACTTTTACGTCATACCTCATACTCAATTTTTTTTGGTCAGCTCTTAACTTTTTTATGAGAAAATTAGTCTAAATGCACTGATTTCGATTGAAAATCATCATATTTTTAATGTTATTCTTCATATACGTGTATCTCTATTCTCGATCATATATCAATTTTTTGTTTACCATTGTGTAATCACTTTAAGTTTCTAGTGACACGAGTACAAACCCGGGACAAAGAAATGGATTTTTCTCTCGTCACCAAAATGAATTTACAGCGCCTCTTGGAAGAAAGCTCTTCATACATAATGCAGATGCAGACCGAATATTCACTTAGAGCAAGGGAGTTGGAAGGGGAACTCCCGCGGCCTCAATTAAGTAACTCACACCTCAATGCTTTCTCACTTAGCATGCTGCATGATGTGACGCTTGAATGCGAATAGTATGAATGATACAATAAACGGAAATTATTACCATATATGGTATGTTTTACTAACATGGCATACCATATATGGTATCGTAACCATACACGTGAGCTTGAGCGCAAGATTCAAATTGATTTTTTAGTGTGAAGCATTTCATGGTCTTATCACTACTGAGTCCGAGTGCCATGACTGTCGCCGTGGTAATTAGCAGTGGGTTGCTCTAATCCATTTTGACTGCAGTTTTGTGGCATACCATATATGGTACCGTAACCATACACGTGAGCTTGAGCGCGAGATTCAAATTGATTGTAGAAACAAAATGATTTAGGACGGCAAGCTAGGTGCCCAAATAGCTTCATATTCAGCGGCAGATAGGTGATCGAATATATGATTTAGATATCTAGAGTATTATATAAATATCCTCCAGATATCTAAATAGAGGATTATATCGTATTTGGATGACGACAATGAAAAAGAGTTGCTTTTTTTTCTCGCTCGCTGCGCTCGCTTGTATGGTATTTAGATGCAGAATGGTTGGGAAAGCAAACGAATTCGGTAAGCGAGGTGACCGAATTTAGATATCTTTTAGGCCCATAGTGTATTTGATGACAAATTATCACTTCTACTTTAAAAAGTGTAGGCCTATATCATTGGCGTAAATCCGGGGGGGGGGGGGGGATATATCCCCCCACTTTTTCGAGAGGGGGATGGTGTGCAAACACATCCCCCTTATTTTGAGGAAAAAATGATATTCTAGTGAATGAGTTGGTGAATTTTTGATAAAAATGTTATAAAATGATGGTCATATCATGGAATTTTTATTTGAAATGCTCTTAAAAACCATAAAAGTGGTTATATTTCACTGGCTCGCTTCGCTCGCTCGCAAAATAATTATATAAAAACCGGCAAAAAACGTGATCATCCCCCCACTCCTCAAAACGGATTTACCCGGGGCCTATATTTTATTCCTCGCTGCGCTCGCTCGTATGATATTTAGATACAGGATGGTTGGGAAAGAAAACGAATTTGGCCGGCCAGGTGACCAAATCTAGGTGACCTTATAGGACCATAGTGTATTTGATGATGAATTATCAGTTTTATCTATAAAAAAGTGTATACTTTTCTTCACTCGCCGTGCTCGCTCATATGATATTAAGATAAAGGATGGTTTCGGAAAGCAAAACAGAAATCCGGCAAGAGAGGTGACCGAATGTACATCTTCTAAACATGTTAAGTGTATTTCAATGCCGAAATAATATTTTTATCGTCAAAAGAATGTATTTTTTTCTCGCTCGCTTGTAATATTTATAAACAGGGTTGTTTTGCTAGAAAGCAAAAAATTGGACCATGCAGCAAGGTGCCAAAATAAAGTCATATTTGGCACCAAGGTGACCATATCGTTCAGATATCTTATAGGCCCACAGTGTATTTGGATTAAAAAATAACACTTCGATCTTTCTTATTAAACAAGAAGTTTCAAGAAGTCCTAATTTTCGGTTCGGTCGCTTCGCTCGCTCGCAGAATTTAAAAACAGGATGATTCAGAAAAAAGCGTCATCCCCCCAATAAAAAATAAAAACGCTTCGCGGCCCCTAAATGTTTCATTAAAATAATAAAAATCTGCATTTGTGATATAGTTTGAAAATAATTTCTTTTGTTTTGTGTTAGAGGGAGGGGGTACTTGGATTAGACTTAGAATGCAGCAAAACTGTCGGCAAATTTAGGTCTCACCCCCCCTTCATGTTTGCCGAATACTGAAACACTGCTTGCTTAATAAGGTGTGGCTCAGGCCGGGCTCAGCACCCCCTGTGAAAAAATCGTTCCCAGGGGAATCTGACACCATGGATGCTTACCCAGTAACAGCTGTTGTCCATCACTGTGAGTATTTATGACCAACAGACCTTATGTAATGCTCTGTATCTTCAACCTTTCCCCACATGGCAAAGTCATTATCTCACTTTCCCTGGCCCGAGAATGCCCGAAGCAGGCCGAAGAATGTTTGTGGTGGGACAGCTTGTTTTGCAGTGCTCCAGAAATGTAGCTCTAGTACAGGTATTTTTCACAAAGTCTGGTGTCAGCAAATTATGATCCATTCCCCATGAAAGCCCACGACCTAGCGTCTTTAACTGGGCGAATTGTATAGACGCCAAAACGTGTTCATTTGCCATTTATGTGTTGAAAAAAATAAAGATGGTTACCTATTACAAATTGAGGCCTTCCACCAAGAGGCAGCGCTGCGGCGGGGAGAACAGTGTCCCCATTTTTCCAAGCACCAAAGTGCCCATATTTACCCATGAAATACCTTCTTAAAACTATACCCTTGCATACCTGATTAGTGCTGAGCACTAATTCTTTTTGATAGCGCTTTTTTCCTTTGTGAGAAGTGCACCTTTTCACTTTTAATGAATTCCCCTTTTGAGATATGATAATGGCTTCCTTTGTCTACCTTCGTGCTTTGACTGCCCCTTTTCATTTCTCACAGTGTAATGCCCCTTCTGTAAGGTGCCCACTTTCACCTCTGATAAGTACTCCATTTGAAATCTCATGCATGCATGCCCCCATTTACTTCTAAGAAGTGCCACTTTTCCTTAGTATGTCCAACTTCTTCTGCTAACATGGCTAATGTGCGATATGTGTTATAAGTGCTCCTTTTGTTTTCTTATAAGTGTCCCTATTCCATTCGGGCAAGTGCTCCTTTTCAAACTTGGTACATCTATCAGTCATACTTGGAAGAAGGATACTGTTGATCAAAGTAACAGGGCACCTTGCTGTCAAGAGGGCTCAGGGGCAGCCCCCTATTATCGTGCAGCCCCTATTATAGTGCTCCCCAAATGTTGAAAGTAAGATATTTTCTACACAGTTTTTAAATACATGCCGGTTCTAAACAATTATTCATTTTAGAAGAATACGAAATATGGTAAAACAAGGCACCCTGTTCTCAAAGGGGCTCAGGGACAGTACCCCATAGTAAAAATTAGATTATGATACCCTTTCAAATGCCTGACTAGGTTCTAATAAAACTTGGTAGGAATGATTCAGTATAAAAAAGAGAGCTCAAGTTGTTTCAACATAGTCAATTATTATGGGCGTTTCACTTGTTTTTGTTCTGCAGTGGTTGTCAATTCAAGAACAGTTTCTACCACGAACTAAAGTGAATTTATGCGGAGGCAGACGCAGTCGCATTCACCCCCCTCTGTAATTTGCATGAACATAATGATTTCATAACCACTCTCTTTCTTATCATAAATTTATGCTAATGATATTCACATATACTTCTTTCAAACCCAATCAGACTTTAGACATGTGTACACGATGTTCATAATTGGTTGAATTCACATTCACTAAAATCAAATCTAATAAAATTAATGTGAATTTGTAATGTACGGTTATAAGACTCAATTAGAGAAGATTTCCATCACTTCAATTACTCTTGCTGGATATGAAATTACCTTATACATGTTATCTCCAATGTATGCCGGAACATTCGAGTTGGTGTGTTTCTAGACTCAAATATGACGATGTCTGCACAAATTCATTATGTCATTAAATCAGTTATTATCAATTACACAATTTAGGTTTTATTCGTAAATATCCTATTAACCGTATAGTGCCACTGAGAAAATTACTCATGCTGTTATCTCATCTCGTTTGGATTTTGATAATGGCCTCTTGTCTGATTTGCCTCGCATAACCTGCTGGCAAAATTAAAAAAAAAAAAAAAATACAGAATGCCGCTGCTCGTGTAGTGACCCTCTCCAACAAGCACAGTCACCTTACACCAGTTCTCAAATTACTTCATTGGTTGCCTGTGGACATGGTAGAAAAACGTAATATTTTTGAAGATTCTTTTGCTATGATTTCACTGTATACATGGCTCTGCTCTGCAGTACAACATTGGCTTGATCAACCATTACATTCCCTCTAAAATTGCTGCTTTAATCCTCAAAACTCTGTGGTTCACTTGTTATTCCTAGGCTTAATACAAAGTGGGGAGAGCGAACCTACCCTCATGCTTGGCCGTCAATATGGAATACTCTCTTCAAGTGATTAGAAATAGCAGTTCTGTTGAAGTTTTCAAAAATATATTTTTAATTTGGCCTATTATGATTACCATGAATGTCCATACCTCTCCTATCGCACTTTTGTCTGTTTGTCATGTAGTTTCGTAATTTAATCTCTTCCACAAGTTGCGCCTTATTCGTTTGATTATCAAGTGGATTTGGCGCCTTACAAATTTTATGTTATCATTATCAACATTTTTATTATCATTATTATCATTATTATTATAATCATTATTATTATTATTATTATTATTATCATTATTATTATTATCATTATTATCATTATCATCATTAACATTTTGTATTATTATTGCTATTATCATTGTCATTATTATTATTATTATTATTATTATTATTATTATTATTATCATTATTATAATTATTTCTATTTCTATTACTATGCAGGTCATCAAGCTAAAAGAGGGGCCCTCAGAGATTTGCGGGCAATTTAAGAAAAAGGTATCTGTTCAGACGGTACTGGTGATCAATCTACTTAATATGCCACTAGCATGATAAGCAGGTGATAAGAATGGAGTAATCAAATTACGGCACTTTCCAACATCGTATGTCATCATCCTCACTAGTGCACTTGATTACCAAGTGGTGCACACAGTAACTGTCTCAAATAATTCTCTGTACTTAGTTCCTCTGATTCATTTTGTTTTTCCCTGAAATACATCATTCATTCGGAATACATGTACCGGTAAAATTTGGAATAATTATGGAAGAGATTTTAGCAAAGTATGCTATTTTTGTCCTGTTTATGTTAACTACATCCACAGAATGTGCAATTACAACATTAAGAGTTGCAGAGGGGGATGTAGCGTTCCTTAATTTCACTTATTCCTGCAACAGTACAGAAGTCACACTTCAGCGTGGAAATGGTGCTCCGTTTTACAATTCTAGAAGTTCAACAACTCCTTCATCTTCCAATCTAAAGCTTAGGAATGAGACTGATGGTAAAATCTGTTTCCTGTACCTTACAATCAATCCTGTCAGAAGGGCTAACGAAGGTGGATACATCCTCACTACATACAAGAATGATCACGCGGAAGTTGAATTCAGTAGATTTTTGCTGGTTGTTTCATATCCTCCTGATAAGGCATCATGTTCATTAAGTGAGGAGTACATTGATCCAGATTGGGTCAGACTGCAATGTACAGCTCCTCTTGGGAACATTAGAGGGTTCATTATGTGCTACCAAAATGGCATTAAGATACCCCCATTGACATCTCCTCAAGAACATGATGAGACTCTCAGTCAGACCTTGTTGGCCAAAGTAGGTGCCTTGGTGTATTGTTGTTCTAATGCCTTGAATCAAACTAAAGACAGGTGTGAATGTAAGGACTCTGTATGGGATCCCACTCAGAATAAGCAAGTAATAAATTCCACAGACCCTTGTACTCCTACTTCACCTACACAATTTCTTTCATTATCCCAACACCGTATTGAAGACATTGATTATAAATCCACTTCACCATGTTTACCAAGCACAGTACTACCGAATACTTCTCAACAGATCAGTTCCATTAACACGTTGCATTGGCCAACCTGGAGTGTTTTTATAATTCTGGCTATTGCGACTGTGCTTTCATCAGTTGCTGGCACAGTGTATTATTTCAAGAAGCATTCAAAGAAGACTACAAAATTGCAAACGGAAAAGGGAGTAGAGGAGACATTCATTCCGAAGGGTAGTTAGAGAAACAGGACAACATGAAGCAAGATTAATATTTAAAATATGAAACTCAAACAGGAAATAATTTTAACCAAAATAGTACAATGTATCTGACAAATGATATTTAAAAATAGAAACCCGGTAAAGGAATATGTTATCTATAGTAGTATGTAGTGTTGGTTATGCTATGAATGTGTTTTTCTTGGTGCATGTAAATGCTCTGAGATAAAACTGATACAGATGTGTTGTAACCAAGTATTTGTAATCAAGATGTTGATCTACATTTGCCACTTGCAACCCAGGTATGGTAAATTGTTCCCTCTTGTAGGAATAATCACTTCAAATGTTTTGAGTGATCCTCAGGGGGTAATATTGAAGTTTCATAGGCACTATGTAGGTGCATCGTGAAAACATGTGCCGTACAGGTTACCAATATTTTACTGCTTGAAAATTTAGAAGCTACTCCAGTTGGCTTGAAAGTATACCCCCACAAAAACAAACAAACAAAACAAAAAAAAACCCCCAAAACAAACAAACACAGTGTCGCCGTTGATATCTGTTTTATTCACATTTTAATGTATTACCGTCACTTCGAAATTCCCAGCCATTCTCAGAAAATATATATGCCATTATAAACTAAATGACTGCCACAACATCATCTGTGGTGAAGTCGACATACAGTATAAAGCCTAAAACCTAACTTTATGGGGCTACAACTAATTATGCTTTAACCTTCCATTTGCCATCACTCGATTGGCACATAATGCAGGATGCCACAGGTGTCGATTGTACAGTAACAGGAACCCGCTAAACCATGTAAACAAATGACACTGTAACAAAGATATTTTCAATAACCTTGTACCCCTGCATAGCTGTAGGCTACCTGTCCGATATACTGTATTGTTTACTTTGTGTACATATACCTGGATGGGAGATTACTAGTTTTGCTTTCCCTTTTCTTAAAGGTTCATAATTCTAAAACATAAATTTCCCATACAAAGAGGTTTGTAGTTCTCACAATGAATATTTCAGGTATTCTTTACTTTGTTGTTTCATATGTAAATGATATGCAAAATATGCTGCATTTTAATGGAAATACAATGTTCAACAAATGAAAAACATGTTATCAAACTGAATTTGAAATTTTATGTATTTCCATGATGATTAGGCACTTGAAACGATTTTTTTTCTTTGTAAATGATATACATGATTCTAAAATGCATATAGTTTTTTCTAAAAAAAAATCAGGATTATTCAGAACCTTGTTGATACATGTCAAATAATTTTCAGTGCTTGCCATTTCAAAATATGGATTTCTGGTTAACCAGCGATTTCATAATCATACTTAACAGGGTAATACCTTTTAACATTCAGATAGAATATGTCAAGTCAGTGGAGGAGATGTTGCATTTTTGTAAGAGACATTATGCACGGTTTGGAACAGGGTTGGAACGTTTAAAACACTGCCTTTTTAATAACGCGGTAAAAAAAATGTTGCACTGATCCCGGCTTGACTGATACAACTCATGGTGGCTCATTTGATAGAGCGTCCGCCTCATGCATGAACGGGGGGTCGTGGGTTCGATCCCCGGCCGAGTCATACCAAAGACTTACAAAAATGGGACCTTCTGCCTTCTAGCCAAGCGCTCGGCATATAAGAATGGAGAAGGGTAATAATAACATACTATGTTATGCAGGGCCCATTGGAAGATCACCCTGGGTAAATAAGAGTTATTATTATTATTATTATTATTATTATTATTATTATTATTAATATTATTATTAATATTATTATTAATATTAGTATTATTAATATTAATATTATTATTATTATTATTATTATTATTATTATTATTATTATCATTATTGTCATTGTTATGTCGATACTTTTTCACAGAGACTAACCAAACCCCATTCTGTTTCATTACATTCCAAGCCCAGCTATACTCTTAATCGATTGATTCCATTCTGTAAATCATTGAAAAATACAAAATCTGGAGGTTACTTTAACCATGATAACATTACATGTAATGGGGGTACCAAGCAGATTAGTCTAGCCAAACCCTTTTTTGTATACCATATCACTGTCAACAAATACTTTCCCAAATAAACTTGAAATTGCTATCATTACAAATTATCATGATTATAAGAAAAAGAAACGATCAACATTCATTTGAAAATTATCCTATATCCGTGTTGCCTTGTAAGTCAAAGTTATTATGGTTAAGTGTGTGTTTGATGGGCTGTAAAATTTCTTTTCGAAAAAAAAAGATAATTATCTAGTTTTCATAATGCCAATTTAGATTCCAGCGCATTCAAAGTACTACTTGAGCTTTAATTACGTTATCCAACATTTACAAGATACATGATTGGAAAAGGAAGATCAGTTAAGTGTTCGAAAGTAATATAAAACACGTTTCTGCTCAATTTGTAATATCCCTTTACCTTTAAATGTCATGATGTTGCACCTTGTGTATGCGTATGTGATCTCATAGATTTAGATTTAGATTTAGATTTAGATTTATATTTATTTATTTCCACAATCTGATAAAAATACAAGTACAATAGCATAAAAAACATTAAAAAATACATTCAAACACGAATACAAAAGGGTACATTATAAATACAGCAAATAACAGAAAGTGGGTGGGATTAACAATAGGCCTCAAGACCTTTCAAAGGTCAATCCCTATAACACAAAAGAGCTACAAAATCACCTTGTTCTGTTTGCATGGAGCATTTGATTCCAGTTGTATTTTGGTGCTTTACAAGTCTTATATCATCGTTGTTATTGTTGTTAAAGTGCCATTAACAGAGGAAATAATGAGTTTTATATTAGAAAATCTATGGATGTCTGAAATGCCTTTGATATAGTAGATCATACAGTACTTTTATCCAAATTATGTTGCACTGTGGAATACCTTTTCAGATATTTTGTTACACTGTGGAATACCTTTCCGAATTTTGAAATCCATTTGAACCGCCACCGGTAATTTACATTTTGTAATTATTCTGTTTATGTTTCTATCCCCTGCTTATTACTTTTTCTGATTGATATCAATGGAAACTCAGACTTTCCCTTCGCAAACTGTAAAATAATGTATGGATATGATGTAACTTATTTGTTTACAATCTGCCCATGAAACTACCCTTTGTAATTTATTTCATTCAAATAATAAAAGTAAACTCTTCATTCTCTAAGAAATCTGTCGAGAATACTCTGTGGACACGTCTTGCATACACGCATACGTGTGCTTGAAATTTTTTTATTGAACTCAAAAAGCAATTTAAAGTGAATTTTGTATAATAAGGTAACGCTGTATGTCTAATATTTTCTGCATTCTCTATTTCCACTACTTTTATATCGTTTTGCGTGAGTGCGCGTGCGCGTGTGTATTTCTATCCCTTTTTGTTAAATTTTAATGCTCATAATTATATTTTGATACGTCCTATATTACTGTATTAATAGAGTTCTATACTATGATGAGCTATGGTTGCAAAAAGTTGCGTTCGGAGAGGTTGGCTTGGCAGCCCTAGTTATTTCCTTGTCTTTTCCCATACCCATGGCTACCGAGCCTGGTGCACCCATAACATAACCCAATATGGAAATTTGATTGTTATGCTATGTCTTTTTATCTATGTACAAAATGCCAAACAGAATGATAATGATGATGATAATAATGATAATAATATGATGATGATGATAATAATTACACCTTTTCCATTGAGCTTTGAAATATTAGTAATTCATTTGTTCCTATTTTTCAAATGTATATAAATTTATATTACAGAATATGTCATTATGTACAGTCTTGTCTTTGAATGTATTCTGTATGCATCGATGATTTCAAAATGTATATACATTTCAAATCGGATTTCGATAAACTGTTAATTTGATCAGATCAGTCAGTTCCCTTAGTTTCTGTCATTCCTGCTTTTTAAGAATTTTTTTCAACAATACGTGCTTCTGGAATGTATTCTTATGTATATGTGTAATGTATGCTGAAATATTTCAATGCTATGACCTTTTTAACTGGTGCGACTTGATTTGCTGATAGCTACAGCTATTTTCACAGTTACCATGGTTACACGTTTCGTGTAATACGTTTAATCACAGAAATTACGAAGTTTTATGTTCTTGTTCCAATCTTGCAAATTATGAATTTCATATCTGAAATATATCTGAAATAGTTTTATATATATACATGTATATATATTTTTACACTTTTCTCTTAGCTTTCTGCTTTTATATGATAACAAATGAAATGAGGCAATAATTTGAGTATATAACTTGCAAAGCTTTTTATGATGTACATATGTATATAATTATGTGTTGTGTCAAGTTTGTTGTGATAATATAAAATATTTCAGCATTGCTATTTTGCGGAGAACATTTTGTTGAAAATAAAATTAAGTCTACAAAAAAAAATTAAAAAAAGAAAAAACTGTTTGCCATTGGTCGGTTCTTATATTAAACCATGTATATGCATCACTAAAATTAGTGCATTATATCAAAGTAGTGCATGGCTATAGTCTGTATTCTACTATACTTTCTTCTTTATCTCTCCAGACAGCTATTTCAACATGAAACAAAAATGTTGGGTGAAGGAAGAGATAGGATGACAGAAGAATGATACAGTGTTGAGAAGACTTGTCAGAAAGAACAAGAAGGAGGGGAGGGGGGGGGGGTGAATGATAAACAGAGATACATGAAGAGATAGGAAAAGGGAGATAGCATGACAGAGGTATGAAAGAAGAGGGAGAGATGGAAATATAGGGAAGAGAAAGAGAGAGAGAGAGGAGAGGTGCGAAAAAGAATGAAAGATAAAAGGAAAAACGAACCAAAAAAAAGAAGAGTAACAAGGAGATATTAAATGGGAATGAGACTGAGAGAATGAGAGCCGCGATGGAGAGGACCAGCGAGCACCGACATATGACCGAAAGGAGAGATGAAAAATAAAATAACATGATCATAATAGAAGGGATGAAAAAAAATATAAATACATAAAGAAGGTAAAAATAGTTACAGGGATAGGAGATAGAATGAGAAAAAGAGCAGAAAATAGAGGTAAAGAAAAAAAGTTGAACAAGTATGATCAAGAGTATGCATATTCTAAAGGTAGAACAACAACAACAACGAAAGAACAAAATTGAAGAAATGAAATAAGAAGTAGTATAATAGAAGGGGAATAAGAGACTAGATTTGGAGATAGAGAACGAGAGACATAACACAATTTTTTTCTGTTTTTAAATGATAAATAGTATTCTGTACTCTTTCAAATCAGATATAATTTTTTACTGATAAATCTCATGTTCATTTATGTCCGAAATGCCGGCGATAGCACGTCACAATACTGAACCAAAAATTTGCTTTGGGAATCAAACGAACAAGGACCCACCCACTTATTTCATCGAAGATTTTTTTTTTTTTTTTTCAGATTTGAGTCATTGTGATTTACTTGTGTATGACTTAGATTTTGGTCTCAGCTGTTCATGATCATTACCTTTTATGGTATTTCCCAAACCACTTCAATGAAAAGCAAAATTGGGTTTTGTTCGATTGCACAAAATTTGCCTCTAAATGGCAAGGCTTCGCTCATGAATGCCCGAGAAAATCGAGCCGCAACTACTGCAATTCTGTTTTTCGATTTTCGTCGAGTTTTAAGTACTTTGTATGCCTGTTAGCCACAACTTGTGCCTTCAACATCTATATCCATCATAATGGAATTTGAACGCAATACCAACTAAGCTGAAACTGAAGCAGAACTAGAACTTTTTTTCTTCACTTACCCTTAGGGGTAGTAGCAGTGGCGGCACCAAGGGGGGGGGGGGGATGGGGGGGCATTTGCCCCCCCACTCAGAAGCTTTGACCCCCAGAAATTTTGAGGACTGAAAAGAAAAATTATACAGTAATTTGTAAATAAGTAGATGTTGTCATAAGCATCATATTCAAGCTGTCAAGTGCTCTAAAATACCATTTTCCGCTCTTCAAAACTTCGATTGAAAACCAAAAAAGTGGTTATTTTTGGCTCGCTCGCTTGGCTCGCTCGTCATATTTTTAAATTTCTTTTTTAAAATGCAATTAAAAACAAGAAAAGAAGCCATTTTGGGCTCGCTCACTTCGCTCACTCGTCATATTTCAGAATATTTATTCGAAAATGCGATTAAAAACAAAAAAGCGGTTATTTTTTGTTCGCTCGCTTTGATCGCTCGCAAAATTGATATTAAAATGTGTGTAAGAGGAAAAAAAATAGTCCAAAAATTCAATTACCCCCCCCCCCCATTCCTCAAAGTGGATTTACGCCGGTGACTAAAACTCTCGCTTCACGCTCGATTTTTCCATACACGCAAAAAAAAAAAAAATTGACTGCCCCTGCCCCCCAACATTTTTTTTGCCCTCCATTTGCCCCCACTTTAACAATCCTGGTGCCGCCACTGGGTAGAAGCGTGCTATGTCGTGACGTAGCACGATAGGACGTTACAATATTGAACCAGAGTTTTGCTCTGGGAATCATACGAACAGGGACCCATCCACTTATTTCATCGAAGGAGAAAATTTTCTTCTTTTTCAAACCAATAATAGGATATCTGGTATTTGGAATCTACGAGACAGCTTTTATGGAGAACCGTGTTGAGGAGTAACAACGACGAGAAGGTCAGCTATACTGCAAAGTATTACTGTTGTGCTATGCTTCATTTTGTAAAAAAAGTGGTAATTATGCGTTATTTCTCAATCTGTATAAGGTGACAGTATTTGTCTGATCATTTGAGTAGAGAAAAGAAGAAGAAGATAAAAGAAGAAAAAAAGAAGAAAAGAAAGTGTTGAAGAAAAAAAGAGGAAAGGCGGAAGAAGGAAAGAAAGAAGAGGACAAACAAGAGGGAGAAGAGGGATAAGATGGAGAAGAAAATGAAGAGGAGGAGGAGGAGGAAGCAGAAAGTTGAGGTCATTATTATCATTGCAGATCTTTCGCGATAAACCTTTATTCCTGCTTATTATGTGCTTCCAGTAAACCTTCTACATGCATGCACTAAATGAAATCAAATTAAATCATTAAATTAAATACACATATACATTTATATGGAATTGAAAAGCCTCTCAGCCGTGAATTAATAATAGTAATCAATATTTCACATTTTTTGTGTGAAAACGGAGCCTATAAATAGTGAACATTGTGGCAGGTAAAAAAAAAAAAGTCGCCTTCGAAATATCATGCCGAACTGCCTTCTGTTGGGGATTGCATTCATTCAGCGGTGGAATTGAGTCATTGTGATCTACTGATGTATGACTTGAAATGTGGTTATTTTTGGCTCGCTGGCTTGGCTCGCTCGTCATATTTTTAGATTTCTTTTCTAAAATGCGATTAAAAACAAAAAAAGATTGCACAAAATTGCCTCTTATGGCAAGGCTTCGTGCATGGGCTTATGTCTAAAGGGTGCGTGCGCGGAGCGGGATGGGAGCGGGGAGGGAACGGGGATGGCCGCACCCTTTCGAGAGAAGCCCCCCCCCCCCGTTGTCTCGAATGGGTGGGTTGCGTGTGGGGAGTGAAATTAACGCACCCATTCGTGGAATCCGGGGGGGGGGGGGCTTATCTCGAAAGGGTGTGTTGAGTAGTCTGATGTACCAGCCGTTTTTTTGTTAATGTAAGTTAAAAAAAAAAAAAGAAGAAGAAGAAAAAAAAAAGTAGGAAAGTAGACAGGCGGCTGGCTATCACCTGATGGGGGGGGGGGGGGGGGGGGTGTCCAATGAATTCCCCTTTTCTGTCTGCTAGAATATTATGGTGGGATGCATAAAACAGGAGAAATGTATGCCCCACTCCAAACCCCCCCCCCCAAGAAAAAAAAAAAAAAGGGAATAGGCATTTTGTTCATGAGTATTCTTACACTCAAGACCGGGACTCAAGAACGCAGAAGCAATCTTATGAAGCCGCACACACACACACACATACGCACACACCCTCACTTGCAAATATCTTCCTTCAGTTTCTTACTGTCGCAAATTAAAGATGTGCATGAGGCTGATTTCATAATGAAATGCGCATTTCCAAAGGACAGATGAGGCAGAATAGAAAGTTATATTTCCAGTTTATTTGAATGCAACATGGAGGGACAACAACATGTGCACTTCAAGCAATCACAAACAAATCAGACAAAAAGGTTTGTGTGTGTGTGTGTGTGTGCGTGTGTGTGTGTGGGTGTGAGCGTGAGTGTGTGTGGGTGTGAGCGTGAGTGTGTGTGTGCGGGTGCAGAAGATTGCTTCTGCGTTCTTGAGTGTAAGAATACTCATAAACAAAATGCCTATTCACTTTTCTTGGGAGGGGGGGGGGGGGAGGTGGGGCACACATTTCTCCTGTTTTATGCATCACACCGTAATATTCTAGCAGACAGAAAAGGGGGGAATTATTTCCAACATGTATATGTATGGAGATCCTTTGACCAGCCGCGGATCCAGGATTTGATGGGGGGGGGGGGGCATGGCCATGGAAGACTTTTTTTTGGTAATCTAGCAACAACAACAAAAAAGTTGTACATTACATTCCGGCAGTGAACTAGCGGGGGGGGGGGGCATAATAATTTTTTTTTTTTTTTTTTGCGCGGTGTCGTAAAACCGTACAAAGGTTGTGCATTACATTTCCCACCATTTCGGCTTCTTTTTTTTTTTTTTTTTTTGGGGGGGGGGCTTTCTTTTTCAGGGGGGCCGAGGTACCCAAAATGGTCAAAAATGGGCTGAAAAGCAAAAATTTTGGGTCGGGGACCAAGGCCCTCTCGCCCCCCCCCCCCCTGGATCCGCGCCTGCCTTGGACACCCCATCAGGTGATAGCCAACTGCCTGTCTCCTTTCCTACTTTTTTCTTCTTTTTTTATTTTTTTTCAAACTTACATTAACAAAAAAAAAAAAAAAACGGCTGGTACATCAGACTACTCAACACGCCCTTTCGAGACAAGCCCCCCCCCCCCCTGGTTTCCATGAATAGGTGCGGTAATTTCACTCCCCACACGCAACCCACCCTTTCGAAACAACCGGGGGTGGTGGCTTCTCTCGGAAGGGTGCGGCCATCCCCGTTCCCTCCCCGCTCCCATCCCCTCTGCGCACGCACCCTTTCGACATAAGCCTCGTGGGCGAATGTCTGAGAAAATTGAGCCGCAAGTACTGCAATTCTATTTTCGCTCGAGTTCTAGGCTTTTTGTATGCCTGCTAGTCACAACTTCTGCCTTCAACATCTTTATCCAGGAATTGGACTGCAGTACCAATTAAGTTGAAACTGAAGAAGAACCAGAACTCTATTTCTCACTTACCCTTAGGGGTAGAAACGTGCTATGTCCGAACGTAGCTCGATAGCACGTTACAATATTGAACCAGAGTTTGGCTTTAGGAATCATACGAACAGGGACCCATCCACTTATTTCATCGAAGGAGAACATTTTCTTCTTTTTCAAACCAATAATATATAATGATCGGAATCTTTAGAAATGATATCTGGCATGTCTGGTATTTGGAATCTGTGAGACAGCTTTTATGGAGAACCTTGTTATAAGGCGAAATATGAGGAGTAACAGCGATTAGAAGGTCAGCTCTACTGCAAAGTTGTACTATGCATCATGATATGAATAATATCACTCCAAAAAAATTGGTAAAAACCCCAAAACGATGTGTTAGTGAATATTTGTTAGACCAAAAAATTTGTCGATATCAACCAATATTTTTGATACACTTTAACCAATAGTTTGATAATACTGACAATTATATTATGCAATATTTTTACCAATATATTGGGGTCGGATAGATATTAACCAAGGTGTCATTTTGACTAATCCTTTAAAAAAAAAAGTGCATCATCATCCGCATACTGTTGTATAAAGTGGTAATCAAGCATCATTTCTCAATCTTTACTTTGGAAGAAAGACGACAGTACATGTACCTTGTCTGAACATTTGAGCAGAGATGGGGGCGGGGTTGGGGGAGGGGGAACATGCGACTCAGTGGTGATCCATTATGATTTGGGGAGAAAAGTAAAAAAAAAAAAGAGAGAGAGAAGAAAAGAGTAGGAAAAAAAAGAGAAAAGAAAGAAAGAAGAAGAAAGGAAGAAAGAAGATGACAAACAATGAAAAAAAGGAGAAAATGGAGAAAAACAAGAAGAGAAGGAGGAAGTAAAGTTACCGTCAGTATCAGCATTGCAGATGTTTCATGATAAGTTATCCCCTGTTCATCCCTGTAATGCGCTGCAGTAAACATGGTAAAGATTCTACATACAAGTCAAATCAAATCAAATCAAATTGTTAAGACATGACTTATATACAGTTGTATTAAACTGATAAGCCTTTTAACTGTGAATAAATAAGTGATCAATATTTCACATTTATGTCATGGTCAGGTGTTAGTGTTAAAACGCAGCTGTAAATGAACCCTGTGACAGGTAATTTTCCTCTGCAAGTTAAAGAGCACAGCGATTTGGCAAGGCCCTCGAAATTTAATGAGATTTTACATTTTACTCGGAAAACATTGTCTTCGAAACACCATGCCGATCTACCTGCACACATATATTGTTGGTGGTTACTTAATTCATATGTAGATTTGAGTCATTGTGATTTACTGGCGTATGACTTTGAATGTGGTGTCATCATGATTATTACCTTTTATGGTAAATCGACCATGCCGATCTACCTGCACACATTGGTGATATTCAATTCATATGTAGAATTGAGTCATTGTGATTTACTGGCGTATGACTTTGAATGTGGTGTCATCATGATTACCTTTTATGGTAAATCGACCATGCCGATCTACCTGCACACATTGGTGGTATTCAATTCATATGTAGAATTAAGTTATTGTGATTTACTAGCGTATGACTTTGAATGTGGTGTCATCATGATTATTACCTTTTATGGTAAATTGACCATGCCGATCTACCTGCACATGCACAGCTATCATGTATATTTATTTAATTCATATGTAGATTTGAGTCATTGTGATTTACTGGTGTTTGAATTTGATTGTAGTGTCACCATGATTATTGCCTTTTATGGTCTCAGCTGTCATGATTATAGTTCCTAAACAGCTCCCCCCCCCCCAAAAAAAAGTGATTATGTTTAAAAAAAAAAGTGCTTATGGCAAGGCTTCGCTTGTGAACCTCTGAGAAAACTGAGCCGCAATTACCGCCATTCTATTTTTCGCTCGGGTTCTAAGCTATTTGTATACCTGCTAGCCAAACTTGTGCCTTCAACATCTATATTCATCATATTGGAATTTGATTGCCGTACAAATTAAGCTGAAACTGAAGCAGAAGCAGAACTCTATTTCTCGCTTACCCTTAGGGGTAGAAGCGTGCTATGTCCGACGTAGCACGATAGCAAGTTACTATATTGAACCAAAGTTTTGCTCTGGGAATCATATGAACAAGGACCCACCCACGTATTTCAGCGAAGAAGAATGTATTCTGCTTACCCAAACAATGATAATAACAATCCTTAACTTGAGACATGATATCTGGCATTTTGGAATCTGCGAGACAGCTTTCATGGAGAACCTCGTTATAACGTGAATTAAGAGCAGTAACAGCGACAAGAAGGTCAGCTATACCATGTATCCTGATGTATATTGCAAAGCTGTATGCATCATGATAATTTATTCATAAGATCATTCTAAAAATATTTGTATTATAGTGTTCGTGTTCTTTAAACTGCATAGGAAATTTACCTGCCACAAGGATCATTAATTACAACATAGGCTGCGATTTCACACACAAAATGTGAAAATATATTGAGTGCTAATTCATTCACGGTTGAGAAGCTTTTCAATTTGATATATTGTATACATGTATTCATGATTTGATTTGATTTGACTTAGTGCATGTATAGAGCATTTACTGGAAGCAGGGATAAAGGTTTATCGTGAAACATCAGCAATGATAATAATGACCGTAACTTTCTGCTTCCTCTTCCTCCTCTTCATGTTCTCCATCTTCTCCTTCCCTTCCTCTTGTTTGTCCTCTTCTTTTCCCCTTTCTTTTACCTTTCCTCTTGTTTTTCTTCTACACATTCTCTTCTTCTTCTTCTTCTTCTTCGTCGTCGTCGTCGTCGTCGTCTTCTTCTTCTTCTCTCTACTCAAATGTTCAGACAAGGTATATACTGTCTTCTTATACAGATAGAGTAATAAAGCTTAATTAATACTTTTTACAACAGTATGCAAAGGAGGAATGCACACTAAAAAGGACTAGTCAAAACGATACTTTGTTTAATATAATCCGACCAAAAATATTAGTTAGTATTACCAAATCATTGGCTTAAATGTACCCAAAATATTGGTTAATATTGACTAATCTTTTTGTTCGATAAATATTCACCAACACATTTTTTTCATATTTACGTATTCTTAGATTTCCCTAACTTAGAAAACTTCGCCTTCGAACTATATCATGCCGTGCTGCCTTCACAATCGGATCATATTGTATTCGGATTGTATTCGGTTGTGAAACTGAGTCATTGTGATTTCCCAAACGACAGCAATAAAAAGGGAAATTGTGCTTTGTTAGATTGCACAAAAATTGCCTCTTATGGCAAGGCTTTTCTCATGAATGTTTGAGAAATCGATGCGCACAATTGCAATTCTATTTTGCCCGAGTTCTATGCTCTTTGAATGCCTGCATGGGGGAGAGGGGGGGGGGGGGGGGGGGGTCGGAGGTATCTTATGCGCGTTCCATTTAGGGTATCTTGTAAACTTAAAACTGAGTACAAAGACTTGGACCCGTTTTACCCTTCTCGTATGTTCCAAACTGAGACCCATCTTGTCCCTTATGGAAATTATGAAAATGGATGACTTCAACATGAAAAGAAAGAAAACACTGAACCATGCACTGAACTTAACATACCCTTCTATGAACAATAATGAAAATGGCTCTTGAATACCAAATCGAACCTACAGTATGAAAAATGCAAAATGCAGTGACATCCTCATATAAATCATAAATGCAAATTTATGTTAGACTGAAAAGAAAGAAAACTAAACAAGGAAACTAAGGGACCGAAATCATAAACATGAACTTAAAGCCGAACTTTGTTCAATGGCGCACAGCTCTCCGTCTCTCCATCTATCTGTACAGTGTGTCCCAGAAGAAACGAAACAGATATGTATTGATGTTTATTCATATCTTAACTACAATTATGATTAACAAGTGCTACATATTGGTAAAGCTTAGACCCTTTTTTTCAGATACCACGCATGTGATACGTACTTCACGCATGAATGAACGAGAACAATATGAAGCAGGGTTGCCAAAAAGTCCTTTCCACAACGATACCTCCAATTCGAAGCGATAGATAGAAAATATTTTCTGTTTTGTGATATGAAAATAGTACTTCTCAGTAGTTTATTTTCTTCCCTTAAGTTCTAAATCCTCATTGGATAAAAATGAGAAAGGGATGAGAAAGCTCTGTTCGTGTAAATTAATGCTTGCATTTCCATGATTAATTAAATGAATCCGTTTGCACTCGCTCCCTGTCCAAGCAGTGAGCAAGTTCCAAGCTTAATCCCTATACCTCTATCTTGCTCTCTCTCTCTGTTTAATTCTTTCTTTCTCTCTCTCTCTCTCTCTCTCTCTCTGTTTAATTCTTTCTTTCTCTCTCTCTCTCTCTCTCTCTCTCTCCTTTTCTCTTATTCTGTTATTCAGTCCTTTCTGCACTATCTTGTTTGCTTGTTTGATACCTCCTTTAGTGCTGAGAACTAACCTCTAGTTTTTCTCTGTCTCCCCCTGATCCTGATTTGTCCCTGTCCATCATGACACTAATGATCCAGCCTCTCTTTCTCTCGCTTGTCATATTTATATTTATATCTTCTTTGTGTGTTCTGTAGGTCTCTTATAATTCAAGTCCTCACACAGTTCCTTTATCTACATTGTAATGTCTCGTCAGGTCAGCTTGGGCTCTTCTTGTTCTTTTTTTTTCTCCGTTCCTTTCCTCAGATTTTGCTATTTAATTTTTTTTTTTCGAAATATAGGATGTTATCAACAAGATATCTGTCACTGAATTCCACCATTTGAAAAGCTAAACTGGGCAGGCATATGCTTCTGTCTTACAATGCATTCTACAGGGCAAAAAGGGTCTGACATTACTAGTCACTTAAATATTTTTGCTTTTTGTGAAGTACACGATGTTTTTGAAGTGGATTTCTAGGGCTTCATCATGTTCATAGTAACACAATATTACATACACTGATAGAATGTAAAGCCATGCAGATTTTTAAAAGTTACTCAGTGGCTTTGATAGTAACTTTCTCCTCCTCCTTCCTTCTTTCCTCCTAGTTTCCATGCATATCCCACTTCTCATTTTTCTTCTATTGTTTATTTTCCTCCTCCTCTCCTCTTTTTTCCTTTCCTCCTCTTTCTCCTCCCATTCGAAGCTTCCAAGTTCTTATTTTCCTCTTACCTTTCTCCTCCACACCTCCTTTCACTTCCAATTTCTATCGCTCCTCTTGCCCCTCCTCTCTTCTCCTCCAATTCTGTTTACCTTTTAATTCCTAAATTTCGAGTCCTTTTTCTTTTTTATTCTACGTCCTTTTTTCTATGCTCTAGGTTAACTTCGTGCTTCCGTTCCTTTATTTTTTATTTTCTGCCCTTTTCCTGGCCATCTTTATCATAATTCACCTTGTCTGCCATTTCTTTTGTTTCATGGTTGATTTTTTTAGCCCTTCTGATACATTTTCTCCGTTCCACTTGTTTTCCTTTGAATATTTTTAAAAATGATTTTTTCACGTTATTTGCACTTCTCCTTTCCCCTTCCCTCTACTTCCTTCCTTTATCATGCTTCCTCTATAATAATAGTATCAATAACAATAGTAATAACGGTATGATGACGATAATAATAACGATGGTTTTCATGAATGATAATGATAACAGCATTAAGTTTATTACTTTTAAAAATGAGTTTTCACTGCTTCTGTATATCGGACTATTTTCATGCTATCACCGTCCAGTGCTAAGAACTTTACAACCGGAAACGATTATACTCTCACTGGTTGAGGGGTGACTCTCCCGTAAGAAGGGCCCCTCACTCTATCAAGAACCACAAAAGATCTCAATATTACCCATGAAAAATGCCATTTACAAACGTGTTAAGTGCTCTTATTTACTTACAAATACATTGACCCGTTTTGCTTTTGTTATAAGCCCCAATTTTCCTTAGTTCACCCGTTAATAAGACTAATAAGTGCCCCTTTGAAAGCCTGTTTATTACCCTTTTCCGTATTTCCTCCTTTCCGTTCTTCCTTACTGTTCTTAGAAGTGTCTTTTTTTTTTTTTTTTTACTTCTGAGTATCTCTGTTTAATTATGCTCATGACTACGCATCCCTTTTTAAGTACCGTCCCTTCTTATAAATATATTTGCCCCCATTTACTTCTAAAAATAATGTTGAAAAGCCCGAAACTTTGTATCAGCATTAGCATGAATAGAAAAAGTCCAAATACAAATGCAAATACATTACTAAACAAAAGCATATAATAGTTTGCTCCGTCATTTTACTTGATCACGATGAGTAATATAAGACCATTGTAGGATCAAGAAGTTGGTGCAAAGGGGGCAGGGGAAATGGGGACTGCCCCGCCCCATTTCCGCTGAAAATGGGAAAAAGTTGCAAAATAGAATAACCCTACAAAGGGGGAAAACCCGCTGTCTAATATTTCTTATTATGCTCGCAAAACCATACAAAGCATTATAGGGGGCCCCACTCCCTTGACCCCGCCTGTTTGGGCATCAACTCTCCCCCCCCCCCCTGGAAAACCACGTGCCGAGAAAGTGACAGGTTTGGGGGAGAGGGACATGTGATACTATAGGGGCAGGTTACGCTTTTAGGTATGAATTACGAGAATATCATCCTTGTTAAAGGGGGTACCCATTGCTGAAACAATGTTAGTTCATTTAAAAGAGCATGATTTTATTAGCAGAAAATCATCTGTCTAAAGTTTATTTAAAAGTCCTGTTGCCAAGGAAACCCCCAAATGTGGTAAGATTTCAGGATATTTTTGACCCTTCAGCTGTGACCCAGTTTCAACTGGGTACCCACTTTGACGTCAAAATGACGTCAAAGTGGGTACCTTGTCGCGCACTTCTAGCAAAATGCGCGCAAGGTATAATGCATGTTGTACAGTCTAGCGCGTAGCACAAGTGCAATGCGCGAAGCTAGGTACCCACTTTGACGTCATACCTCATACTCAATTTTTTTGGTCAGCTCATAACTTTTCTTGAGAAAATTAGCCAAAATGGATTGATTTCGATTGAAAATCATCATATTTTTAATGTCATTCTTCTTAGAATTCTATTCTCGATCATATATCAAAATTTTGTTTACCATTGTGTAATCACTTTAAGAGACTCAAGTAACACTTTTGGGCAGGTTGCACCTTAGGGCCAGGTTTACGTTAAAAGCCATATCACATGCAACCCAAGTTACATTTTCGACAGGTTACAATTTAAAGGCCATAATGTGTACAAGAGACTCTGGTTACATTTTCGAGGAGGTTGGGCTCAAAGGGCAGGTGACATTTTCAAGGCCACTCTGTACAAAAGTAAAAAACCCAGGTTACACATTAAGGCAAGAAGGTAATAGGATTACCTTTGAAAGAGACCCATGTTACTATCTTCATGATTTTGGGCAGGTTGTACTGAGGGTCAGGAGTCATCTTAAAAGTCACTTACGACTCAGGTTTCGCTTTTGGGATGTGGCCATTAAAAAGCTGAAGAAGCTAAAGCCTGATAATTGTTGAGGGAACGCGGGCACAAGGGAAGGGGGCTGCAGCCTGCCCCCCCCCCCCCTCAATTTTGGCTAAAATTGGGTAAATGTTACAATATGAAATTACGAGGAAACCCTATGAAATTATACTGCGAAAAAGCGCTGTTTAGAGTGCATATATAGGCTCAAAAAACAAAAAAAACAAACAAAAGACATAAAAACCCAAGAGCATTAGGGGCTCTACCCCTTAGAACCAGCCAGTCTGGGTATCATCTCCCCCATTCTTATAAAAACCAAAAACGTTCTGCAGCCCACGGGAAGAATAAATATTTGAAGAAGAGGGGCAGGTTGTACTATAGCGACAGGTTACTCATTTAGGCATGTTACAATTTACGAGAGGGTTATATCTTTGAAAAGGCTTGTGTTACATTTTTGGGCAGGTTGCATTTTATGGCCAGGTATATGCAACCCATGATGCGACCCAAGTTACAGTCTAAAGGCGATACAAATGACTCTCCTGAACGAAAAGGGGGCAAAACACATTTTCCCTCCCCCCCCCAAAAAAAACCCTTCCCAAAACATGCCAAAATAATAATATAATAGTAGTACAGGAATAAAAAGAGGATAATATCCTTTTTCTTTCACATTTTTATGCAAAAAACAAAACAAAACAAAACAAAACAAAACAAAAGAAAAAAAACCAAACCAAACCAAAACAAAACAAAACAAAACAAGAAAAGTCAAAGAAAGAAACCTGGTATTGACAACATAACAAAATGATTATTTCATTCAAGAAAATGAATGGGAAAAACTGAAATAGAGTTATGTTGTGCATTAGGGGTGAGAAGACTTGAGCCTCTGAAATGATGCACTCCTTGAAAGTTTGTCCCCCAATCCCAAACTGCTGAAGGCGCACTGTTTTCAGTTGATTGCAACCCAACTTTCCTGCAACACCTCTCAGTTTAATAGCTTTAGAATCTTGTCATATTCATCAAAGACAGGTTAGTTTTTGCAGGAAATTTCAATCAAATGTTCAAGGTTAAAGTTAATTGTCTTTGACCGCAGACTTTTAGGGGATTTGCTTTTCTTAGCTTGCCCCTCCGTTTCACTTTTTTTTTTTCAGCTAGGTCAACTTTATCTTGTTCACTATCAATAATTCCGTTCTTTCTTTTATAATGTTATTTCATTCTATTACTTTTGTCATAACGAGATTACTAAATTTATATATTCGTTTTTGTATACACTGTCAAACGGAAAATAAATAAATCAAACTGAATCAATCGAATCAATCAAATCAAATATCATTAGCATGTTTGAATATTATTCTTACTTCTTATTTCTTAAATATCAGAGGTAGATCAAATTCAAGGCAGTATTTTCAGGTTTTTTACTTAAGTAATAGAATATACCTGTAAAAATAATTTAAATACAATGCGATCAAACCTTCGAAACTGTGCCTCTTTGCCTTCAAGATTCAAACACTTTTTTGGGGGTATACAACACAAATTACGAGAACACGACCGAGAGAAGATCCAAACTCTCTGGTATTGTGGTAAATAGGTGTTGTAGGTGCAGCTCCACCCTTATTATTGCACGTGAACATGCAGAATTAAGAACTGAAGACATTCTTCTTTTTTTAAATTTAGATTTAGATCAATATTTTGTTAAATCGATGTGAATGTAATCCTGATCTGGAATTACGCTACATGATCTTTCTCACGTTAACCTATCTGTGACTCGGTCATACCTTTTGGATAAAAAAAAAAAAAAAGGAAGACCGGACAAGGTCATAATTAACATCACAAACATCAAAAGAAATCCCCAAACACTTATAGTCACAGTCAAAAAGAGTATTAAGTCCCTCTTCGGCTGAATATCTACCTCTGATACTGAGTCGTAGCTGGATCAAGAGTTTTGAGAAAGGGGGGGGGGGCGGGAGCTTTCAAACTTTTCATTAGATGGGGCTGACTTGCCCTCTCTTGCCCATACTCTTCTTTCTTCTTCTCTCTTTAGCACTTGAAAAAAGAAAGAGATATGCCCCCCCCCCCCCCGGAGCGCTGCCCTTGCTTACTGCTGGTACCGAATTATCAGGAACTGTCCATCTGCTTGGTATCATACAAGACCACCAACACAACACACTCTTGTCCGTCCTTCCACTGTGCTGTATACAAATTCGCCATACGATTTACGCGTTAGCAGATAATTTTTTTTTTTTTTTTAGCAACTTACCCGGCAAGTTACACTATAGCGCGGGGTGCGTTTTGACAGTTTAACAGACGTAGCTGTTACCACTTTATTTATTTACAAGATTTCGTACAGTACCTGATGAAGGCATGGTATTGGCCGAAAGCTTGTATCAAAGTAAGGTAACAGCTACGTCCAATCTCGTAACCCCATTCTTCCATTATATACATTGTTTATATGTATTTGTCATGAAATAATAATGTTTGTTGTCATAATTATAACATAATATACAGATAATATTGTAGTCATGAAAACAGTGATCAAAATTAAATTTCGTAAAAGAAATACAAAGAAAATAGTTAGCAATTTATTGCAGGTTGAAGAATATCTAACAAATTTTGAAAAAAAAATAGTAAAAAAAAAAAATGTCTTAAACACTGAAGGCATAAAAAGTGAACAAATGGGTAAAAAATAGGGGAAAGATATTCTGATCAAAGAAATGAGTGTGGAAACTAGGGGAAAATTTTCTCAAAATATCAATGGTGTGAAAAATAGGGGAAAATAGTTTCTGACTGAAAAAAATAGAGGAAAAATTATTGTATTTTTTGCCTACTTTTAAATTGGAAATAGGCTAAAATAGTCCGTATTTCCAGGAAATGGGGGAAAATAATGTCAAAATAAGGGAAAACATAGTTTTGCGACCGAAAATAACTACTAAGGCATTATATTAAATTCTACACCGTATTATGTTATTTACAGGTAGCTCTTGTAACATTAAACGTTAAAGATCATGTACACTTTTGAAACCGGCCCTAAAAAAAAAAAAAAAAAAAAAAAAAAAAGGTAGGTGCAAATGACCAGAATTCTTGTACAAATTTTAAAAGAAGACATGATCCTACGGGCACTTACATTGTCCTAGTAAAAACTGACACAATTCTAATAGTAATGACTAGAATTCTTTCAAAAAATGGACAAAGCTTTTACAAGTCATTTTACCAGTCATTTTTTACTAGAATCATGTCAGAATGATCCTATGTTCTAGCACAGGCAGAATTTCTTTTTTAGGTGTGTTTGTGTGTGTCGGGTGGAGGGGTAGTGAGCATGCGAAACGTGCGAATAGCATGCTCCATCCTCCCCAGCGAGCGGGGGGGGGGGGGGGGGGACTCCCCTCTCCCTCGTTAAGCAAGAAGCTTTGACATTTCTCCTATACATTCTCTCACCCTTTCTCTTCCTTTGGGGATGACATTAATATGAAAAAGACTGAATACAACAATTTTTACTTTGAATATTCTGATAGTATAACATGATTTTAAATTTGGCTTTAAATGAGTAGGGAGAACGACAGGATTTAAAGAACTCTGGGAGAGAATATCATTGGACTGGACCATGGGTGTCTTATCTGTTGGCAGTAAGTAACTTTGGGTTGAGTAGATGAAGATAAGAGGAATTACGAGTAGGGTAGGAGTGAATAGTGTTATTTAAAGCATAAATGTTTGGAAATAAAAGAGGAAGCAAGATCCATGTACGTGAATATAAACAGTAAACTTTGTAGAGAATTTATGTCGAATATTGTTGCAGTTTGCAGTAGGTAAAATATTAGTCTGGTGTGAGATAAATATGGCGAAACCGGTACAATATGCAAAGGACTTTCTTTTGCAACAAGTTAATAGAGCTGATTTTTGTTTTGTTGCTGGTGGCCCACACATTTGCAATATGTTACTTAAAATATGAATGAATCATAAAGTATAATAAGCGCCTTCAAACTTTTTACAAGGAATAGCAGTGGCGTAACAGCCGGGGGGGGGGCAGGGGGGCAGAGTGCCCCCTGAAGGATTTCAGCGGGAAAATCCACCAAACCACGGGGAAAAATGAAAGGAAGGGAAAGAAAGAAAAAGGAAGGGAGAAAGGGAAAGGAAGAAGAAGAAAGGGAAAGAAAGAAAAAGAAAGGAAAAGAAAGGAGAAAGGAAAAGAAAGAAGGAGAAAGGGAAAGGAAGAAGGAGAAAGGGAAAGAAAAAAGGAAGGGGAGAAAGAAGAAGAGAGAGAGGGAAAAGAGGGGAAAAAAATAAGAAAGCAAAGTGAAACAAAAGAAATGAGGGAAAATTTAGTACCAAAACCCCGGAGTTTCCGGGGGCTCCCCCGCAGTGGCTTTCCCTGTAGACCCCCCATCAGGGGCCCTAAGCAAGAACCCTGGGACCCACCCGCTAAGGGCTTCACAACAAGCAACTCGCGGTGCGGGCTCATCTCCGCATATTCTATTTCTAGACTTAGTTACCGGGAAATTTTCGGCTCTGGCCCCCCACGAAAACAAGCAGAGAATTACACCACTGATTCTAGACTTAATTACCGGGAAATCTTTGGCTATGCATAATTATGTCCCCCCACCCCATAACAGGCAGAGAGCGTAAGAAGAGCGGGAACTGACAGCGCAAAAACGTCGGAGCTTCCGCGCTTTGCGCGGGAGGGGGAAACTCCCCCCCCTCCCTGCACCCTCCCCCTAGGGAGCACTACCGTCCTCCTAAAATGAAATCCTAGTTTCGCCGCTGAAGATAGACTTTATTACCAACAACTAATAATTCAAAGAAACGTCGGAGCTTCCGCGCTTCGTGCGGGAGTGGGAAAACTCCCCCCTCCCTGCACCTTCCCCTCTAGGGAGCACTACATTGGCGTAAATTCCAGGGGGTAGGGGGATCTATCACCCCCACTTGGGGGAGAGGGGGGATGGTGTGTACAAATTCCCCCCTCCCCCCATGCAGACACACTTTTTAAGGAAGAAAATATATTTCAATTAATCAGTAAGTAAAAATTCTGAATATATATCATAAACAACCATTATATTTTAGAATTTCTATTTGAAAATGCTATTGAAAACAAAAAAGTGGTTATTTTCGGCACGCTCGCTTCGCTCGCTCGTCAAAATCGTAGGATTTCCATCCGAAAATGCGATTAAAAACGAGTAAAGTGGTTATTATTTGGCTCGCTCGCTTCGCTCGCTCGCAAAATAGTTATGAAAATGTGTGCGAGAAGGAAAAAAATCGTTCAAAAAGTTTTTCATCCCCCACTCCTCAAATTGGATTTACGCCGGTGGAGCACTACCGACCTCCTAACATGCAGTCCTAGCTACGCCACAGATTCTAGACATAGACTAGTTACCGGGAAATTTTGGGCTCTGCCCCCCTGATATCAGGTACCTGTTACGCCCCTGAGGAATAGATATCTCATACCAACATTCCTAGAAATATTATTAGTTATATGACGTATAATTTCGTTACAACTGACATTTCCATCTATAATGACAACCCGAAGTGTTTGTTTGTCTCTTTCTTTCGAGAGGTACGTTATCTATTAGTATTTTGGTAAGGAGAGCCATGGGCATGAAAATCTACCTGCTTGAAATGCACGATTATATATAATATTAAGGGATGATTCATTGCATTTAAACCACAAAGAAAATTTTGGTTACTCATTATTAAGTGTATTTAGACATACTGAAGTAGTTAAGTTATGATACAAACAGAAGATGTTCGTGCATCTAACAAATAACATGAACTGGTGAATGATAAGAGGGGCGTTGAATTGGTTAAATCATTGATATGTTCAGTAGGAAAAGGAGAGGGCCTGATATCAGCCCTTGTGGAACACCGCATTTGATTGGGTGAAATTTGAAGAAAATCATTATACATTACATATGTTAAATAGCTCTCAAACTAGGATAGTGCAACTCCATGAAACCCAGAAAACTGAAGTTTTTGAAATAAAATCTGGTGGTCAAGCGTATATCAAAGGCGTTTGATAAACCAATACTCATATTACGTGTTCTTTATTGGCCATGGCATTTGTTATTTTATCATATGTACTTAAACTAGATCAGGTGAATGTCTTTTGCCGAAACCATATTGATTTAGTTATAGGAAATCAAATGTATCCAAAAACTTATAAAGCCTTTTGTAAATAATCTTTACTAGGATTTTTGATATGCTAAGAAGAATGGATAAGGGCCTGTAACATAGAGATCATATAGATATCTATGACCTGTAATTAGTTATTAGACCCCGTCAAACGAAAATCATGAATGGAATATCACATGATTTCACACATGTTTCTTTTTGTGCAACAGTTAGCAAGGAGCAAAGTGTGAGACAAGGCTACTATGAAATGTAATCACTTTCATGACAGTTTTTTTTTGCTACCTTTTGCTACCAATTTGTACATAGCCTAATTAAGGTGAGTATTTGAGGACCGAACTGTAAGCCAGACATGTCACCAACTCGTTATTGTAAATGAAATGAAGATGAAAGCTATTTCCTATTTTTTGATCATGCTAAATACAAGCTACTATGGGACACACCTGGTGTCAAATTCGTGCAGATCTGAACCCACTGATATTTTCAGATAATTCGTTGCATTTCGTCCTGGAAAGGCATCATGTGCATTTAGTGAGGAGTATATTGATCAAGACTGCAGTTTACAGCTCTTATGGTGAATAATGGAGGTTTTGTTACGTGAGGACTATCAAAATGGCATTAATTACCCCCATTAAATCCATGTAGACCTACTACACTTCGTTAATTCAAGCCTACACTTGTAAATGCACAATATTCTCATGATTTAACAGTAACGCAAGTGTCTTTCTTTATATCTCTCATGTTTCTTTTATACTAGGGTCAGTCAAACCTAACCACCAGGCATTGTACTTGCTCCAAAAGACTGGTGTCTTTCATTCAGTATTTCTTCAAATAATTCTTGAACACTAGGCTACCTTGCACCAGTACTCCGGTAAGTTATTCTTTCATGCTACGAAATATCTATTTACATTAAATTAAAATGAATGACATTCATTTGTGAAATTAGATAGTTGGATAACTAGAGACTGACCGTTATGTGTACGGCACATTTTGGTAACAAAACCAAAATGTGCAGTTACCAAAATGTGCAGTAGGCTTAATATATTGCTGCACATTTTGGTTTTGTTACCAAAATGTGCATGATATTGACGGCACATTTTCATAGTCGTTCCTCTTTATCGCATTCAATTTCTCTTCTTATATGGCCCACTTTTACTTCGATTCATTTTTAATTAATTCATTTGATCTATTCACGGACACTTACGCCAGCCAGGCCCGTAACTAGGATTTTTGCGGGGGGTTCGTACATTGGAAATAATGGACCTTTTTTGTGATAGCGAAGCGACCGAGCTGGAGGCAAGGGGCGTGCCATTCTTACGTTATGCGCACTATATAGTCTGAAATATTTGGCACAGGATGCACTTTGGATGAATGTGAAGTTGAAAAATAACCGGAGTAGGATTAAAATACCGCGAGCGAACAAAGTTAGCGAGCGAAAAAATAGAACATCATATACCCCGGATATGTACTTTTAAAAGGCAAGATGTTAGTCACGAGGTGAGTGAAATCCATTCATCTTGTTGCAAGGAATCATTAATAATAACACAGTTATTAGGAAGTGGAGGGGGGGGGGGGGGTGGTACTTTGTTGCTCATTTCGATAGAGAAAGTATAGGCCTAAGCTAACCGTAACGTCTTTTAACAAAAACTGTCATTACCCTAAATATTCATGGGACCTTACTGCACGAAAATGTTGATTATAAGTTTTGCGAGCGAGGAGAAATGCACTTTACCTCGTTATTTCTCATTTCAATAGTGAAAGTAAGGTGGGTCTAACAAGTATTCGGGTGTCCTGGCTGTAGGGCGGTGCACAAGCCTGAATATTGCGATAACGTCATATGGAAATATTAATGGACCTTGCTGCCTGAAACTCATTTCTCATTTCTGTAACTCATTTTTCATTTCTGAAACTCATTTCTCATTTCTAGGTTTTTGCGAGCGAGCTAAGCGAGGAAGGAAAAAAGGTTTTTATCTGGCGATTGCTCATTTCAATATGGAAAGTAAGATGGATAAAGCAAGTATTTGGTGCCATGGCGATAGGGCGGCGACGTACCTGTATATTGCAATAACGTCTCATTGATATGTCAATGGGCCTTGCTGCCAGGGGCGTTGGTTAAAACATTTTGAACGGGGGAGTGAGTGTTAGACCAGGAAGGTGGAAAGATTTTGCTGATAATTTTTGTGGTAACTGCAGTTATACTGAATTCTCAGTTTCAGAATTGGGAGTAAAATTAGCGAAAACCCTTGAGAAATATTCGAGGCCTGATTTTAATAGCAAGGCGACGAAAACTTTAGATTTCTCTGAAATTTTTAACCTTTTCAAATCCGGAGTATTTAGCGAAACCTATATGCCAGCAAGCAGAGCAACGACAACTGCACCATTATTTTTCAAATTCTGAGCCCCCCTTAAAAAAGGCTATTTTAAAAAGCCCGTAATATCCTGAAAGAAAATATATTTATGCGAGGGCGCATAACGACTGAGAACTTTATGCATTTTAGGGCATTTAAAACCCTCAAAAACTCTATTTCTGATGCATTTACCCTGCGGATGGGGGAGGGAGCACATATCCCTTACAGATTATGTTTTTTCTTCACTTCTCCTTTATCTTTTTCTCCTACGTCTTTTGCGCGCCTCTAAAGTGCCGCCCTTATTAGATGTTAGATTTCTTTCAAATGTTTAACCTTTGCAAATGCTGTATTAGGTAACAATGGGGGAGCAGTATTTAGCAAGAGGCAGATAAACACCTACATGACAGCAAGCAAAAAAAAAAAAAAAAAAAAAAAAACCCGACAATTTTGCACCACTGTATTTAAAATTCCGAACCACTATTTATAAGCTTGTTTAAGAACTATTACAGGGGGCTCAAAATAATGAGATTCCGAGAGAAAATGATCATGCGAGGGAGCAAAGCGACCGAGCTTTAATTTTTTTTTTTCACTTTAAACCCTCAAAATCTCTGTTTCTGATGCATTTACCCTGTGAATAGGGGGGGGGGGGCGCAGAATCTTTGAAAATGTATTATTTTTCTTCATTTTCATTTTTTTCTTTTTTGTGTTTTTTCGCCCCTTCAAAGTGCCGCCCTGGGCACCTGCCCCCTTGCCCCCTAGATACGCCACTGAATCTCTCCCTTCGCATCTCCAAATATTTTCGTTGCAAGAGGACCTCTGCTTACCACTGAGGGGGCTATCGCACCTCCATCCCAATTCTCAATAAGCGATCGAGGCAAATCAAAAAGGTGTTGACAAGACAAGATCCTGAGTTGCACTGATATACTAAATCAAATTTAAGCTGAACAGAGCTGAACATAAATGACATCATCAATTAATAACCAATCAAAACATAGAAAATAGTACAGTCAAAATATCAGAAGAGCCCATAGAGAAGGAAGGACCAATAGAGAACAAGGAAAGATGAACATGAGGTGACCTGATTATAAATGAGAACGTGAATTTCGTATCCCAGGTCCTGAACTTCACATCCGAGGTCATGAAATTCATGACCCGCGGTGCGAAATTCAGGACTGGGATGCAAAGGTCGCGCCACGGGTCCTGAATTTCGCACCGCGGGTCGTGAATTTCACGACTTGGGATGCAAAGTTCAGGACCAAGGATGCGAAATTCACGTCGCACATGACCTGTTGTCGAGCGTACTTCAGGGCCACCATAGAAATGGAATGGAAGAGAACAGGTGTGGCAATGGAAGGATGAATGTTAAGATGGAGAGAGGGATGAATACTAATGAGCTTAACTGATAGTCCGGTAGCCATGGGGGGGGGGGGGGGGGTAAGATTGCATTGGAATGTCATAGTTTTTTTTTTTTTAATTGATATCGACTGTTCAGACCTTCTATTTTAACAATATACGTGCTGGAGCTCTGTCAGCATTGAGCAATTTGAGATATACGCGAAAATCCAAAATGGCCGCCGGCGGCCATCTTGGATTTTCTGTTTACCTGCTTTAAACATCCCAAGAATGTTCAAAATTGGGAGTTAAGGGTTTTTCGGGATGGAGAATCCAAATCTGAGGTTACTTTGAGGATATGACTATGCTTTGATGTCTAGATATAAAATGGCGACTATTTTTCAAGGTGGCCGCCATATGCACTGTAGGCTAGGCAATGTAAAAAAGTTAAAAGTCCTTATTTATCATTTAACATAAAAATGAAGCAAACAAAATATTATTTTTTCATTTGTACTATATCTATTACATGTTTTCTTTCACTTCTGAAAAACATCACGACAAAATCATTGCTGTTTGGGCGTAGGGCGCCCGCAAAGTTTGATTTTTTTTTCTAAACTGGCAAATTTGTCCTTCAAATTACACCATTAGTCCCAACTAGCAGGATGATGAAAATTAGTGATATCGTTGACATTTTCCAATATTTCAAGGCAGCCTCAGTGAAATTTCACTTCCAGAAGGTTATTTGGTCAAAATATGATGGTGAAAATGAAGATAAACATCATTTTGTAACCATTTTGGGACACATAGTGATTCCTACACTATGGGCAACTATCTTGAAAATTGGAGATGGCATGAAGCTCAGTTCTCCAAAATCTGTTTAGTCCACAATATATTTTTTTTTGTTAAGGTTAATGCATTTAAGTACATTGATATCTTGACCTTGAAAATATCAAAAATATACAATATTTATATAGCATTTACACAAACAATGTGTGGTTCTCTTTCGTAATTGGTATAACATTCCCATAAATGTGTGTTATGGTTAACATTCAGATATCGATATTTTCCATTTAAAAATGTACTATTGATCTCATTTTTCTAATCTACGTGTAAGTGATATACATGTACATACAGTATTAAAAAGCAAACAATTTACCTTTTACTGTCATTAAAGAAAGCCATGCCAAAATAAACCCCAACAAAAATAAAGCGAGCGACTCTAGCCAACAAACAGTACTGCTAAACACATGAGGCTTAGATTGCAGAATATACTGTAGACCACAATAGTTTATGCAGCAGTATGGGTGTCGATTTGGGGAAGGGAGGATATATCCCCCAGTACTGTTAGGGAGATGGCCTGCATTAACACTGCCTCCAATAATTCACCACCAAAAATGACATTGGTCCATGCAATCCCCTAAAAGAGTATTTTAAAAAAAGAAGAAAGGGGAGGACAAATGGGAAAAAAGAATATCAAAGTAATCTCACATTTTTAAAGTATATCTAGCTGTGGTTAGATTGGTTTGCAACTTGTCTCTCTCTCTCTTGTGGCATAAACTTCTTTACTCGCTGCTTCGCAATTTAAGCATCTTAACCAAAGCCAGCTATGTTAATATCCTCATGAAATGAAACCGCTTTGCATCTAATTGTCTATCTAATGTTAGACTATTCTTCTTGTCATAAAATAATAGTAACAAAGCTGCGAGGAGTAGAGTCAAACATCAAGAAGAGCTAATACAGAAGAATTTTCATGAGATAATGACCTGTGAGCATTATGAGAAAGGAGGAAGCCGATAAAATGATAAAAAAGATAGAATGATGAGATTGGAGTAACAATACAAAAACTTGTTCTCAATTACAGTGTACTTTTGAATATCCACTTTTCTCTCCCCTCGCTACACTCACCTATCAAATCCAGAAACAAGATATTTCAAAGGAGTCATACACTCTTATTCTCTTGGCAACAAGTTTGGATATCATAATGCTTTTACAGCAAAGTGTCCAACTCTCCTCAAATTCTGTGGGAAGATGTACACCATCACAATAATTATTTTGGAGGCAATTCTACATTTGAAAGAAAATTAGTCTGTAACTTGTTTTGCTTGCTCATAGAAACAGAATGGTTTTGGATGGCAAGCGATGAGCCAAATAACGTCATATTTGGCAGTTAGGTGATCAAATATATAACAGTTTGAGGCTATCAAGTAGTGTAAAGTTTTCCTCACTTGCTGCACTCACTTGTATAGCATTTAAATACAGAATAGTGGGGGAATACTTTTTCGCCAAGAATATGTTTTCCCCTACTCCCTTCGCCCGCATGTATTATTTTGAAACAAGGTGGTTTAAAACAGCAAAAGATTAGACCAGCGAGGTGCTAGAATGGAGTCCTGGTTGGCAGTGAGGTGACTATATAGTATATACATTAAAATAGCTTTCAGATCATGATATTTTCGACCATGAAATAATACTGTATCATCAAAAGAGTGTTCGCTCATAATATACACAAACAGGGTGGTTTTGACTGTAAACATAAGACCAATGAGGTACTGAATAGGTTATAAATCATTCAAATATCTTATTCCTAGTGTATTGTAGAGTTTGTTTTGATAATAAAATAACATTTACCTTTGACTCGCTCACTCACGAAATGAAAAATGCTTTGGTTCATACTTTTAAAAAGTGTCAACTAAAATAGAAAGCTTGCTGGTCACTAAACATTCCATTCTAGTAATGGGGATGTACCCCTTCGATATTATTTGAAGATTTTTTTTGTTTGGCTAATGGGATGAACGATAGAATAGACTAGGAATACAATAGACCTGTGAGCAAATACATGTATAGGTATTATACCCTCTATTCACAAAATTTACTGACGCTCTCATCTCTGTGCTTCTTTTTAATCCCATACCCTTTCCGAGTCGCTTTGCTCCCAGATTGAGTATATTCGGCATCAGTCAACCCCCCCCCGAATCCAAATCAAAACCCATGAGCATCAATATCCATTTTTGTGAGGAAAATTATCATTTGACCTTGAAAATATCTTGAAATATAAATAGTGTACTTTTCTTCCATAAAGTTCTGGTAAACAGGCATGCACTTAAAATACATGCTATGTTGAATTTTTATATTAATATTTTCCATGAAGAGGCTATTGAGCTCATTTTTTTTTAGATTCAAAGTTATAGACATATTCAGATTATTATCTAATATGCAAACAATCACTTGAACAATGACCTGTCTCTTATAGCTAAAAAATCAGATCGATTAACTTTAGCCAACAATTTCAGGAATTAGTCTCTTGAAAAGTACCAGTTATTCGGCTCAGCCAAGAAATTGCAGAATTTTCAGTCCACGATAGACAATGATAGAATGAAGTTAGGCACTCAAATTAGTTAGGAAAATGATGTTTTAACCTTGAAAATATCAAGGAATATTTTGAAAAGTGTGTGTTTCTTCTGTAATTAGTATTACAGTACACTTAAATGCTTAATAAATGAATTTCATAACTAATTTCTGAGCCTCGAATTCCTGATATAGAGATGTGAGTACACATATAATCTTTTTCAGCTGCAAAAAGGTGAACATTATTTGCTTTCCCTCCATAGTGTAAAGTGTGTGTGTGTGTGTGGGTGCGGGTGTGTGTGCTTGGGAAGAGGGCTATTCCTCCTCCCCTCCCCCATCCCCGTTACACTTGTTTCGTGTTTCTAGATATCCTTGCAGAAAGAAAAGAATCATATTTAATATATTTTCTACTTGATTTTCAATGCAATATTGCATATAAGGTACATGTAAAATTGACTGCTGGGGGCGCCATCTTGAAAATTAGCTGCCATTTTATATTAAGACATCAAAACATATTCATATCCTCAAACTAACCTCAGATTTGGATTCTCCATCCCAAAAAACCATTAATTCCCAATTTTGAACATTCTAGGGATGTTTAAAGCAGGTAAACAGAAAATCCAAGATGGCCGCCGGCGGCCATTTTGGATTTTCTCGTATATCTCAAATTGCTCAATGCTGACAGAGCTCCAGCATGTGGACTGTTAGGTCTGAACAGTTGATATCAATTTAAAAAAAAAAAAAAAAACTATAACATTCAATGCAACCTTAGGCCCAAAATCCGGGTTTGGCTGCCGGACTATGAAAATGAGATGCACGAAACTGTAAATGAGATGCATGAAAGTGATAACGAGATATGAGAAACTGCAAATCATAGAATATGGAAAGCAACATGCAAAACTATAAAATCAAATACAAATGACAAAATTTAACTGTTACATAAGATCCTTCTTTCATTAAAAATGAGCTCATTTTTCTTTAAAGGAAAAAAAAAATCAGTGCATTTTTCTTCTTTGTTGCCTGTTTTGTTTTCTAAAACTTGAAAAAAAAAATTGTTCCAAAACCATGAAACTGTCAAGGACATGATTAAAAAAAATTTCTTTGAAAAAATCTTCAATAAAAATTTGCAAACAAAATACATTGCAATAAAATAAACTTTCTTCTACAACTGTCAGCAGAAAAGCCAAGAGTGAGTGCAAAAGCACTATTTTCTTTTGGTTTTTCTAGTATTTTATACTGTTTTCACACTGCCGAAACGGAATATCCATGCCGTTATATTTCATGACGCTTCACTTTCAAAACGCTTCCAAAACGCTTCTGGTTTCTGTTCACACTGAACCAATGAAATCCGTTTTGAGCGAAAGCGTAATATTACGGTGTGAGAGAGTGCGGAAATACGTCATTACCCACCATGCATTTTGCTATCTCTAGCTGTATATTTTTTTTTGTTTTATTTGATATATGTAACAAAACAAATCAGTTATTCAGAATAAAATGTATAATTATTAACTTAAGTTATTGCAATTTGTTTAAATTTACTGAATGATTATTTTTTTATTTGTATGTATAGTTTAATTTTTAAACTCATGTACGAATGCTAACGCGTTTGTTTCTTCATACATGATTCGCGTCCATGCAGCTAGTAGCGTCGAACGTACGCTGCACTGCCATGCCGATCCATGCAGCTCGCTAGCGCTGCGATCGAAGATACCCGCGCTTTCACTCGTTTCCCGCATTTTCCAGGTTTTCGGTGGGAACCTGGTTGACCTTTGACATTTCATTCCGCTTTATTTCCTTTTTACATACCAAAAAATAAAGCGTCATATTTGGAATATTCCGTTTTCAAAACACCTCAAAACCTTGTGATAGACCTCACACGTAGATTGCGGAATATTTGATTCCGTTTTCAAATATGACGCTTTGCCGAGTGTTCATACCAAAGCGTTTTTTTTCAAAAAATTTTCAAAAAACGCTTTTATTCCGTTATATTTGTTTGGTGTGAAAGTGGTATTAAACTATTTTTCTCGTTTAGTAAAATTCTTTTCCTTATATTCCAAAATGAGCAAAAGATATTATCTTTCTTGTCCTTTTTGTCCGTCAAAAACAGGTTACTTCCATTACAGAAACTTTCACCTTGTATAGTGAATTTTCAAAATTGAAAAATAATTCCTCATTTTCTTACAACAACTGTGAAAATGTCCAGAAAACTAAACAATCGATAAACCAGTAGTTCCTCTGTCAGTGGCAAAAGCTACATGTAAGACATTTAAATTGAACTTTATGTAAACTTTCATTTACCACAGTCTTTTCTTTTTTTGTATTATTTGGTTCGAACAAGTTTTGGCAACGGTGTCTGTTTTAAACTGACACATAAATAAAAAGAAAATTAAGCCAACTTTATAGAAGTACATCATTTCTATAGGAGAACGTGATCATATACTCTCTTTATGTTTTGATAATTTGATTTTAGAAGTGTGATTCGAAAATTTAAAAAGAATAAGTCAATAAACAACAGAGTTGACTTCCACAAGATTTTTCTGGTTTGTTTGTCAAATCTAATACTTTCCCAAAAGCTCTGAAAAGAAATCCATCATTTCTAGATTCCAAAATACTTCCCAATGGTTTTCAAACATGTTATAAAGGCACATAAGATTGATACCCTGTAAAATTCATAGAAGGCAAATGAAATAATATTCACATATACTATAATCGACCGTGTCGAAAGCTTTTTGAAAGTCCAGAGCAACCATTTCGAGTAACATTCCTTTGTCAAGATAATTAAGCCAGTTTTTAGTCACGTCCAAGTGGGCTCTATCGGTGGAATGTTTTGGTCGAAATACAAATTGATCTTCACACAGTAACGAGTGATGCAGTGAGATAACCGTACAACTGCCTGAACACAATTTTTCAACAATTTTAGTGGATATGGATAATATAGATATATAATTTCCTACTTCAGTTTTGTCTCCTCCCTTGAAAACTGGAGATACTCTTGATAGTTTCCATTGTGTAGGTACTATTCCTTCAATAATCGATAAATTGAATTCATGAGTTAGTGGTTTAACAATGAGACATGCAATTGGCTTAACTAATGATGCAGGGATGTTATCTAATCCACTTGACTTTTTGTCTGTAAGTTGTTAATCATATTCAAAACTTCATTTTCACTAACTTCACTGATATGAAATAAATTTGTATATTCAGGCATCTCTTTCTCTTTCACACCATAATCGTCATCTGTATTAGCCATTGTTGGAATGCTACTCTGGATTTTCTTACCTATATTTACAAAATAAGAATTGAATGCCTCTGCAATTTCCCTTAAAAAAAAATTATATATCATATTTCCACCATTTGAACCTGACTGACTCCATGTGATTTATTATTTTTTTTTTTTTACTAGGAAGCACATATTTTAATGATTTCCATCTATCACCAGACTGACCTTTGCATGATTTAATAGATGATGATATTCCTTCTTTGCTGCACGTATCTTGAGACGTAACTCTGTTTCGCAATTTTTTTTTATATTCATCCCAATATTCCTTATTCTTTGAAAGGCTGGCTTTTTTTCTTTTGCTTATCTCGTGTTCGTATTAATTTCAAGATATTTTCATTGATCCAAGGAGATTCTTTTTTACAGGCTTCTTCTTTAAGGTGCATACATATCTATTATTTCAGTCAATTTCTTTTCAAATGAATCATATGCTTATATGAAATCATTTTCATTCCAAAAGGAGACATCTCTGTCAATGATACCCTCTCTTTTCCAGTTATAGTGCCCCTGCCCCATTCTCTTTCGATAATGCCCCTTAATCTCTCAGTAGAGCAATGACTGTCATCTTAAGGCATTGCTTCCACTCGTTTTGAAGGTCCCAAATCTCGCATTCTAATATTAATTAAGCTCTTTTTTTTTTCTTGAGCGCTCACTGACTTGACTCGTTCCCAATTTATTTCGGGGCGGATTTAACCTTTTTCTTTATAAGAGCTAATACAGCTTCCAATAACTCCTTTACCAAAATGTGCAGAAGACCAAAATGTGCAGGCAAATACTTATTAACTGCACATTTTGGTAGCCGTAGAGTCCAGGCAGGTATACTCGGTGCACTACCAGCACATTTCGGTCACGAAGCTCCGTTACCAAAATGTGCACGTGGTACTGCACATTTTAGTATCTGCACATTTTAAAAATATTTTTTAAAACCAAATTGTGCAGTTTACCAAAATGGGCCGTTCCATGTGCACATGCCTAATCGTATAGCATTGGGCTTTAAGATGCTCAAAGAAGATTTCAAGCAAGACATTATAGGTAGATATTATGAGAGAAACAGGTTTGACTGTAAGTTGTGCTATTGTTATTTGTCAAGTTTTGTTCTGTACAAAACTTTACAAAGAAAGTAGATGCTTGATATGTTGCACATTGAAAAGATGAGTGTTGGACAGAATGAAATTATATTTTAGAACCAAACTGTAGAAGAAACATGTCATTTACACTTTACGTGTGGAAGAAAGGAAGCTAAGTACCTATTATTACTGATGCACATGTGGCCTTTATATAAGCTGATAGGGGACACACATGGCGTAAAATTGGTACAGCTCTAAACTACTGGAGTCTTTTTCTCATAATTTGTATGAATTGTTTGCTTTCTTTTTACCATGCAGGTCATCAAGCTTCCAGGAGAGGCACTCACAATAGTATCCAGAGGCAGTGGAAGCAGGAGGGTATCTCGACAAGAGATGCTGAAGATCATCCCACAGAGTATATTGGTACTGTGAAATCTGTAGAAATTTCAGGCTACATTGTATGTCCTCATCCTTATTGTAAAGCAGTGTGCTAAGTAACCATCTCAAAGAATTTTTTTAATAATCCGGTTTTTCCTTTTCATTTTGTTTAACCTAAAATATGTGATTCGAATATGAATATAGGCTTGAAGACGGAAGGGATTCCAACAAAGTATGCTGCCTTTGTCTTGGTTATGTTAGCCACATTCACTGAAAGTAAGATTACAGAAGTGAGTGTGGTAGAGGGAGATGTAGCATTACTTAATTTCAGCTACTCATGTAACAGTACAAAATTCACACTTCAACAGGGCAGTGGTGCCCATATTTACAACTCTAAAAGTCAAACTCCCCTCTCATCCTCCAATCTAAAGCTTAGAAATGAGACTGATGGTAAAACCTGTTTTCTATACCTTACCATCGATCCTGTCACAAGGGATGACCGAGGTGGATACATCCTTTTTGCCTACAAGGATGATCCAACACAAT
>JAPZVO010000407.1:0-41363 GCA_029962745.1 Echinometra lucunter
CAACTTTGCCAAAAATAATAATAATAATAGTTTATAGTCCTGAAGGCTGCCAACGTCTTGATTCTATACCGGTGAAGTATAGCCTACCCTTCCTCATGTTGTAAGAAATACACTTTCTGTTGTTGACTGATAGACAACACAGTTGACATCTACCTGATTTAATTACTAAAGTGTGTGTTTTCAAATTTCAAAAATAGCATTTTGAATTAATTCTATGCCTCACAAAACCCCTAAGAATATCTTGCATGTAGTTGACATAGATATCATGGATATCAGAGTGTTCGGATTATCTCGCATTCTTTACTTGAAAGTGTTGAAATACGACATAAAAAATGATCTTACCAATATGCATTTCTAAATCATCATATTACATAAAGTAATCTGCTTTTCAGTGCATCAAAAGGTCAATCCGATTTCTCTGGCACTTTCATATTGCCCTTCTTTCACTTGTTCTTAATATCATGCGTCGTTGGTAATGATATCAAGCTTAAGATCATATTCATGAGTCACTAAATGATTTGAAGAAATTTCGAGGGATTTCATTAAGAAAAATCTGAAAATACCATTCTAAAGAAAGACCTCATTTTTGTCAAATGCTACAGCCTAAAGATTCATATTTGCATGACGCCAGATAAAATGCGGTATACTATGAATGAATACCACAATTATCATGATTATTCCTAGCTAATTTTACTGAAGCTTTCATCTTGGAATTATTATTTTCATCTTAAACACAATATCATGAATTGTGATCAAAGATTCATTCATTCATGACTGAATTTGGATCATTCAGAATAAACCTGTTTACACTGATTAATCTAGGGAGACAATTTAGAACGATAAAGGAGGTAGTTATACGTATATTTTGGTTCGATTTCTCCCACTGCTGTTGCTTTTTGTTTCTCCTTTCAAGAAAAATCGAATAATTTGATAGCAAAACAAACTGTATGGAAGTTGTGGGAGATGCGTTATCGTAAGGGCGAATCCTGTAAATACCCTGTCTGTGCTGATGGATATGGGAGGGAAGTATCCCCTCCCACAGTTGGAACTTTCAAATTACCCTCAGTGAAAATTACAATTTCAGAGCATTTGA
Source organism: Echinometra lucunter (assembly GCA_029962745.1). Classification (NCBI taxonomy): domain Eukaryota; kingdom Metazoa; phylum Echinodermata; class Echinoidea; order Camarodonta; family Echinometridae; genus Echinometra; species Echinometra lucunter. Next base: position 1,094 of record JAPZVO010000407.1, read on the forward strand.
GTGTGGTTTCATGGGAATTATTAGCTTGCAAAACTCCATTATATTCGTTTAATTCTTGATTCTGGACATCATAACCAAAATGAAAATCAAAAATAAAAACTCTGACGATGTTGATTGATGGTAATCCTATGAATAATAGTCATCATCATCATCATCATCATCATTATAATCATCACCCTCCTCCCAATCATCATTATCATTATTTTATCATGTCATGTTTGAATGTGAATTATTGGGGGATCATGACACAGGCCACACCCCACCTAAAATATTGGGGGAATAGATCCCCCATCCCCCCCCCCCCCCCGGGATCGACACTCACGTAACCTATCTCTGATTTTAAAAGCATCTTTTTAAATAGAAGTTCTACTATTTAAATCGTTGTATGATAGATTTATCACAAATTTCAGCAACAATATTGCTTTTTCTTTAAGAAGAGGGGGTACATTTGTACACGCCATCCCCCCCCCCCCGATTTATGGCAATGATGTACAGTATATTTTGATTTATCTAGTGATTTGTATCTCTAAACCTTTGGATCCGTTTGGTAAATGATCTATTCCGTTCAAACAGTTATTTCTCTTTGGAGGACTGTGACTTATAAAGAGAGAAATGACAGGGAGTGATTGTAGTAGTTATGAATTTTAGTTTACAGTTTTTTAAAGAATTTACTGAAGTGTTTTCTTTACATTTTAGGTAGCTTGTTTTCGGAAGTCCCCCCCCCCCCACGCTTGCGTTAATGCACTCTTTCAAGACAAGCGAGGGGGGCTCTTCTCGAAGGGATTTGTTAACTAGTCTTTCATATCTGATTATAAGAAAATTATAAATGACTGACACCTACTTTCTAACTAACTGAACGTGGAATTCAAATTGCATGTCTTTGAAAAGCTATAATTAAACCCAACGAAAATTATTTTTCAAATCTTCATAATTAGCATTCACTATTTCCCAGAGATCATTTAAGGAGTTAGTCGACTTGGATCGTCATGCGATATCTCAAGACGGAAGTGTATCTGGCGTGCGTACGGTTGACACAGGTTTGATTATTAACATGTATGCAGTATTCGTCGACATGAATTAAGTATACAGTGTTTGGAAATGGAGGGATGTGTGCCTCCTGGTGGCGCATATTAATGAGTACATTGGCGACCTCAGCCTATGATATTGTAAGGGAATATGGACCAGAGAATGACCAGCAACCTTCAGCCCATCTCCCCAGACAGTCACTATACACTGTTTTCTTGACCATAATACATAGGCGAATGGGTACGATTATTTCCCAGAGGGCGGGGGCTGTAGTCTCTAGCCATAATATCTATTGTTCGTTAGTTTCTAAATTCGTCCTAAATTCTTCCTAAATTCGTTTCTTTCTTTTCTATTCAATTTTGCTGTCTGTTTCTTTATGTGCAGGTAGGTAGTCCATGTTGGTTTTTTTTTTATTGTTGTTGTTGTTTGCTTTTCTTCTTTTTCCAGTGTGATTTTCTTTTAACTTTCTTTTTCTGGGGATAGGGAGGGAGTAATGCAATTCGAGGCTGGGTAAAGTATTAATAAAAAACTGAACAAACATACCCTTTTCCCAGGTGTATTAACAAACTCAACAAACATACCCTGCTCCCTGATTTTTGGCCTATCAACGCGTTACGCTCGGGACTCTCTTTCACCTTTACAGCAATATATTGGCAATATATTGCTCTGCCTCCCGCCCCCCCCCCTCCCCCGAAACCGATTTGGAATCAGTCTGACGGTGTGACTGAAGTTCCAACTCACTGACGCACTCCTATTTCAGAAAGTGACACCTTGTATGCGGTGAGCATTTCACACTTTGATTTGCTCTCATGAGTCTCTGATGATTTTGAGCGCCCCCCCCCCCCCCCCATTTCGTGCCAATGTTTCTAAGTATCTAATGGCGCCGATGACTCCCGCCCCAACATAAATGGATAGTGCTTTTTCTTTTAGGCTGATGCACAGGAGGCATTATTTCAACCCTGTCATTAAAGGATATTCCGTCGCATAAATGCATAGAACATGTCCATTCCCAGTCCTTAGCCGCAGACGCAACCCATCGATTTAAACAGGAAATCTGGTCTAACAGCAACAAAACACAAACAAAATGAGTCTTAGATGGCACCAATGCCGATACAACATTCGAACTACTACCGTTTACCTTTTCCTTCGTCATGCACCTTCCCCTGCTCATTCATGTCATTTGACAATCCCTAATCTACCTTTGCAATCCTGTTCATGTTTTAAACTTATTGGAGTTATCATTCATGATGATCTGGAACGAGCAGGTGAAGCGCTTGGTGGGAAATGCGTCTCGACGCCTCTTCATTCTGTGTAAACTCTAAAGGTTTGGTGTCAGACTGGAGAATCGCTTGCTCGTATACTCAGAGTACATACGGCCAATTTTAGAGTATGGAGTACCAGTTTTGGGTATATATTTTGACCCTGTGCTTTATCTCTTGCAGGTCGTCGTGTTGAGATCCTCACGCGTTTGCGAAATCACTTCTGGGTTCCCTAAGGTATCGCCATCTCTTGCCACAGCCACGCCATGATGTTACTTGTCGTAGCTTGAGAAAGTCTATTCATATGTCTTTACCAAGTTGCACTCAGCGCTATAAACAATCGACAGTTCTGTTTCTGTTCGTAACGTGCAAACTGCAAACACCAGTGTGGTTGTCGCGTCCGTAGGGCAAGGTTTTGGTCAAGCGCCAAACACGCCTATATCTATATTATGAAATGTGCTTTGGAAACGAGATTCTTTATATCCAGCAGGTCCAGATTAGCTTTTAAAGTCTTTACATCGGGCGAATTTCTTATTTCTTCGTCTAGAAGATTCCATTCTGAGATTGTCTTAGGATATAAGCAATGCCGATAACAGTCCTTGTTGATGCTTATAACATGGTACTTGTGTGTTCTACTTTGTCTTGTTTTATACTTGCACCTACTTGAATTTGGGGACTGACGAAAGGCCGATACGTTGCTGGGTGTTGATCCATGCGTTTCCTTGTACAATGTTGTTAATCTGGCTTTGGTTCTGCAGACCTTCAATGTTTCCCGTTTCAGTTTATCCAGCATCCTTGTGACCCTTGATTATACTTTTGTAGTACCTTGTTGTAAATCTAGCTGCTCTGTGCTGTGTTACCCTTTCAAGCTTATCCTGATCTGATTTATGCTGAGGATCCAAAATAGCTACACAGTACTCTAACTTTTGCCCAAACAAAGTATTTGTAATAGATGTCTTTGGTCATTGTTGGTGCGGGTGATACAGGAATGTAGGCATGGGTGTCGATCCCGGGGGGATGGGGGATATATCCCCCCCCCCAATATTTTGGTCAGGGGGATGGCCTGTACAATCACCCCCCCCCCCAATAATTCACCATAAAAAACATGAAAAATTAAAAGCCTCCTGTAATCCCCGAAAAACAAAAGTAAAGACAAAGATAACAAAGAGTAAAGAAACCATTTTTTAAAAAGGAAAGGAAAAAGAAAAGGCTTTCAGCGCTCGCTCGCTACGCTCGCTCGCAGTTTAAGTATCCCAGCCAATGAGATTATAATACATGTGCTATCTTTATGAAAGCAAATCGGTTTGCATCTTGTCTTTCTATCTAATACTGTTTTCACACTGCCGAAACGGAATATCCATGCCGTTATATTTCATGACGCTTCACTTTCAAAAAGCTTCCAAAACGCTTCTGGTTTCTGTTCACACTGAACCAATGAAGTCCGTTTTGAGCGAATTGGATAGATAGGAATTGGCTACTGGTCACAGGCCACTGTCTCATGAAAATTCTTGTTATGGGTCTTTTTCTCGTTCTACTCTTTGCAATTATATTACTAATAGTATAACAATGGATAGAAAGACAAGACGCAAACCAGTTTCATGTCATAATAAAAATATTCACTGCCATTGTTTAAGATAACAAAAGATATTGAATGCGAGTAGAACAATTATAGCATACTTTTATACTGTTTTCACACTGCCGAAACGGAATATCCATGCCGTTATATTTCATGACGCTTCACTTTCAAAACGCTTCCAAAACGCTTCTGGTTTCTGTTCACACTGAACCAATGAAGTCCGTTTTGAGCGAAAGCGTAATATTACGGTGTGAAAGAGTGCGGAAATACGTCATTACCCACCATGCATTTTGTTTTATTTGATATATGTAACAAAACAAATCAGTTATTCAGAATAAAATGTATAATTATTACTTAACTTATTGCAATTTGTTTAAATTCACTGAATAATTATTTTTTTTTATTTGTATGTAAAGTTTAATTTTTAAACTCATGTACGAATGCTAACGCGTTTGTTTCTTCATACATGATTCGCGTCCATGCAGCTAGTAGCGTCGAACGTACGCTGCACTGCCATGCCGATCCATGCAGCTCGCTAGCGCTGCGATCGAAGATACCCGCGCTTTCACTCGTTTCCCGCATTTTCCAGGTTTTTGGTGGGAACCTGGTTGACCTTTGACATTTCATTCCGCTTTATTTCCTTTTTTCTGTACATACCAAAAAATAAAGCGTCATATTTGGAATATTCCGTTTTCAAAACACCTCAAAACCTAGTGATAGACCTCACACGTAGATTGCGGAATATTTGATTCCGTTTTCAAATATGACGCTTTGCCGAGTGTTCATACCAAAGCGTTTTTTTTCAAAAAACGCTTTTATTCCGTTATATTTGTTTGGTGTGAAAGTGGTATAATACCACTTTCACACCAAACAAATATAACGGAATAAAAGCGTTTTTTTTTAAGTGGTATAATACCACTTTCACACCAAACAAATATAACGGAATAAAAGCGTTTTTTGAAAAAAACGCTTTGGTATGAACACTCGGCAAAGCGTCATATTTGAAAACGGAATCAAATATTCCGCAATCTACGTGTGAGGTCTATCACTAGGTTTTGAGGTGTTTTGAAAACGGAATATTCCAAATATGACGCTTTATTTTTTGGTATGTACAGAAAAAAGGAAATGAAGCGGAATGAAATGTCAAAGGTCAACCAGGTTCCCACCAAAAACCTGGAAAATGCGGGAAACGAGTAAAAGCGCTCGATCGCAGCGCTAGCGAGCTGCATGGATCGGCATGGCAGTGCAGCGTACGTTCGACGCTACTAGCTGCATGGACGCGAATCATGTATGAAGAAACAAACGCGTTAGCATTCGTACATGAGTTTAAAAATTAAACTATACATACAAATAAAAAAAATAATCATTCAGTAAATTTAAACAAATTGCAATAAGTTAAGTAATAATTATACATTTTATTCTGAATAACTGATTTGTTTTGTTACATATATCAAATAAAACAAAAAAAATTATACAGCTAGAGATAGCAAAATGCATGGTGGGTAATGACGTATTTCCGCACTCTCTAACACCGTAATATTACGCTTTCGCTCAAAACGGACTTCATTGGTTCAGTGTGAACAGAAACCAGAAGCGTTTTGGAAGCGTTTTGAAAGTGAAGCGTCATGAAATATAACGGCATGGATATTCCGTTTCGGCAGTGTGAAAACAGTATTATAGTATGCTATAATTGTTCTACTCGCATTCAATATCTTTTGTTATCTTAAACAATGGCAGTGAATATTTTTATTATGACATGAAACTGGTTTGCGTCTTGTCTTTCTATCCATTGTTATACTATTAGTAATATAATTGCAAAGAGTAGAACGAGAAAAAGACCCATAACAAGAATTTTCATGAGACAGTGGCCTGTGACCAGTAGCCAATTCCTATCTTGCCAAAATGAGAAAGGAGGATGCTGATAAAATGATAAAATTAAAATTATGAAATTGCAGGCTAGAACCTGTTCTAAGTATTTTTTAAAAAGCCCTTTCTCGCTCGCTCGCTGCACTCTCTCATAGAAACAAGATCAGGAGGCAAGCGATCTTATTCCCCCTCAGCAACATATCTGAATATTGTAATATATTCACAACGAGATTTAAAGATTTTCTCGAATACATGGAAATAGTACATCATCACAGTCATCTGATTTATTTTGGTGGAAATTCTACGTTTTACTAGAAAGAAATTTGTCGGTAGCTCGCTTTGCTCGCTCATAGAAACAAAATGGTTTTAGATGGCATGCGACGCGCCAAAAAGCATCATATTTGGCAAATGTGATCAAAAACTATTTAGATATCTTTGAAGCTATCAAAGAATGTAAATTTTTTCCTCGCTCGCTGCGCTCACTCGAATATGTGATGTAGACATTTTATAGACCTATAGTGTATTTTGATAACAAAATAACACTTTATCTCTAAAAGAGTGTGTTTTTCCCCTATCTCACTTCCCTCGCTTGTAATATTTGAAATAGGGTGGTTCAGGACAGTAAACAATTGCACCAGCGAAGTGCTTAGTTAGTCAAACATCTTTTATTGCTTGAGTGTATACTTTGAGGACAAATAATATTTCTTTTATAGCTAGAAGGTGGAATTTTCAGCTCACTCGCTTCGCTCCTCGCAAGATTAAAAAAAGGATGGTTCATACTCTAAGTAAAGGTTCAAGTCCCCTAAAGTTTTCAAGTAATGAGGATGTACCTCTGCGATATTGTTTGAAAACAATTTTTGTGCGGATAATTTGAGGAACGGTAGATTAGACTAATAATGCGGAGATACGGGTAGCAAAAACAGGTCCTACACCACCCCCCCCCCCCCCACCCCCGCCGCCGCTTATTTAGTATCCTTCACGTTTGAATCTCCACGCCCTTTCCCCGCTCGGTCGCTTTGCTCCGCGGCCGAGGATATTCGGCATCAGTCATTCCCCAACCGCGAACACAAATCGACACCCATGAATGTAGGTTTCTCTTTAACAGCCCCAACATCTTATTGGCCTTAGATGAGATTTGGTCAATGTGTGTTGACTAACCAAGTTCTCCCTCTTGTTTGTCTGCCATTCCAGCGCGATGAAATTGATTCATGCCAGCGATTTTTATGTTGAAACATCTACTGGTTAGTACGAAAGCACACGATTATTGGGAATTTTAGAATCCTCATCACGTAGTTATAGATATATATATATTCCCCACTGTGTCAGGAGACTAGTCATCTTGTGAAATTCCATTCAGTGTTGTGAAATCGACGGCCATAGTATAATCTGTGTTCCTTCTTTCACTTCGGTTTTCGACCTCACTAATGCTCTGCTCCTCCCATTCCTATCTCTCTCTCTCTCTCTCTCTCTCACTATCTCTCTCTCCCTCCCTCTCTTTCTCTCTCTCCCCGCTCTTGTTTTTTCCCTCCCTTTTCTCACTAACATTCACAGTTTAATGCTAATGTACTTTTGCAATAACGTGTCATTGTATTAACAGCACAAACTGTTTAAATTCACAGGTTTTTCACTACTTCATTTTATAAGTTCATACATGTATTGTATGTATTTTTAAATTTTAGATGTTAGTAGGCGTATGTTCCATTTTTTGTATTATATCTTGTCTTGTCTTAATGGTTAACTTGCTTACTTTTATAATCATATTAAATGCCTGCCTCTTATGTTCCAATGTTTATTTTGTCAAACTATTTTGATGTAAACTATTCGTACATTTGTACATTTTACTTGGTTTTATTTTTCAACAAAACCGCAATTGAATCGAAATCTGTAAAGACACAATGGCATTGAAATTAATGATTATCTACTTACTGACACTGTCATATAATTTGTACTCAGATCAGCGCATGCTTATTGTGAAGATGAATTGTATTTATTGATCACTATTCTGTTCTTTTTTACATAAACATGAACATGAACATAAACAAATAAAATATGAGCGCTTCCTTCGAAACCTGATCATGACGGTTTCAAGGAGCATATGAAATTGTAAAAAATTATCTATGTGTTATTCCATATTCCTATTCTGAAATTATTGGCACGTTCAGGTCTAGAAAAATTTCAGAGCTATTTTTTTCTTTTCTCCTTGTGTTTTTTTTTTCCAACTTCGTTTCTCTCTCTCTCCTCTCTCTCTCTCTCTCTTTCTTTCTTTCTCTTTTTTCTCCCCCCCCCTCCATTTTCAATCTCTTTGCTTGCTGAACAGAATATGTTTCGATGTCACATGATAAATAGCTTAGCCTAGTTTGCTATTAATTATTAAACAAGTATTTATTAATTTTGTATTTCATGGCCTTTGGTACGTTTGATGGATATAAGATACATGTATCAGCTAATATTTGTTCAGTCTTAACTGATTACAAAGGCGAATTATATCGCCAAAAATTACACGACTAAATCTGCCTCTTTGTTTGTCTTTTATCATAAATTGTTTTTCCGTTTCTCTTCGTGGTCCCTCCTTTTTTTTTCTTAGCTCATCATAATGATTCAGACATGCAAGAATAGACCCTGTTTAGTCTAGGAGATATGTGAAATGATATGACGTGGTAGAGTGTGTTTGGATTAATTCACAAACACTTTTTGAAATACTTAGCACTGTTCAGAAATGTTTTAGGTATACAGAGTAACCTGCAGAAATGTATTGTTTATTGAAGTTTACGTGGGATAAAGGAAATTAGCCAAGGAAAAATAAGTTGAATTGAATTTAGAGTAGCCAGAGAGTAAATTCTGTGTTGTTAGGATAATAGTATAGGCTATTCCTGTCTGTACATTCAGGAGGAAGGTGTGAGTACTAACTGCTAAAGGAAATGGCTTCCCTGGTCATTGATGTCAGAAGGGGAGCAAAACACCAGAGCCAACGGTGATCAATGTATTCCAGCAAAAAGTTATACTTTGCTTGGTCGAGAGCGTGGGTTATGGCAATGCAAGTCCTTCAATCCCGTATCTTCCTTATATAAATTGATAATTTTGATTTTTATTATTTGCACGAAAAGGAAATGCGACAGTCAATGTAATTATAGAGAGCGGAGCTTTCGGCCACGATTCATTTTAAAATTTTCATTTTTGAGGCAGCATTAATGAGTGCAATTCCTTGCAATAATTTCTTCGCATTACTCAGGAAAACAAAATTTTATTTTTTTTCTTCGAAATTTATTTGTAAGGTAACCGTGGTAACATGCCCCCTTTGACCCCTCCCCTTCTGTCATGTATGCTGGTAGCTAAAGGCTGAATAATTCCAAAACTTTCCATTTTCATTTTCATTCCCATGATAGCAGAAATTATTCTTTCTAGATAGGAGTGGTATTTCAGATATGAATAAAAGTGATTTACCATGTTTACGACCTTGAAGCAAATCTGTGATGCTGCATGACTTATTGTGTTTGACTGCATGCTTGTTCAAGTGTTTCCAAAGCTTAGCGCGGCGTTTTTCATTATCTGTGATTTCAACACACACTAATCAGTATTCACAATAATCAACCATTCAGGATGTCTTTCAGTCAGTTTCTTCCACAGTACATGTATTACCATTACTCATCAGGCCATTGTTCAGTGTTAATGCACACCGAACCATCTTATTTTATCCAATATCGTATCTGCATGTTTTATTTCCAGAAGGAAATTGACTGAATTCTGAAGGAATAATGAATAAACATTTCATGTGATCAACCTTCTCAGAGAATACAGCAAAGTAATTCCAACGTGTCAAATAGCCTACTTGTAACAATTTGTATCTTTCCTCATTTTTTTTTTTTTTTTTTTGGTATTTTTAATGAGTGAAAAAATCTTCTTTTTTAAAAATTATGATTCCAAACCTTTTCTAGGCTTTTCTTCAGCAACTTATCTTCTAGTCACCAAAACAGATAAAATTGACTTGAAATACATTTTTATGACCCGATTAACACAATAGGTCTTCCCAACCATCAAGATGTACCAGATGGCGTAGTATATACCGATCTACACAAAACCGTTAGAATTGGCAGTAGGGTTGTTCTGCAATGCCGTTTTTACGGAACACCTTTGGCTGTCTACTGGAAGAAAGGAAATGACCCACGAACAGCTCCAATTTTGATTATTAGGGTAGAAGGAGAATCAGATTCTGGCTCGTGCTTACGAGACAAAGCGTGTGAGATGGGCGATGATTTTTCTTTAATCATAAAAAACGTCAGCGGAGAACATCAAGGGCGATACATCTGTAGGGTTTCCAACTACAAGGGAATACTAAAGCACAATGTCACGGACTTGAAAGTATATGGTAAGAAAGTGAAAGAAAATTATTCCAATCAAATTTTAATTTGGCAGGATATAGGCCCTAAAGGTTTTGTGGATTATTTCAAATGAGGGTAATCCAGACTGAAGGGCCGGTAGACTATAAAAGACCGATAGATCGAAAGGCTGATAGAACGCCAATTTCATAGGAGCTAAAGTCTTTATTCAATTTTTTGAGGTGCTGCAAACAGTGCCACACACACACAAGTCTTGTACCTGCCCGATAACGATGACTTGGTTTTTCTTTTTCTTTTTTTTTATACTTCTAACAGCAGATGTATGAGTTATTTCATCGGTGGAATATGAAATAGCGTGGTTTAAGAGAAAGTGTATGGAGAAAGTTGGAAAGGCACTGAAATTCGTATGAGGTGGAAGCTTTGATCTTAATTAATGTTTGGTGGAAATTGCAAGTCATAAAACCTTGTAGCTTTGAGTAGTTAATGATTAAAGATGAAAAAGCAAAGAGTAGTCAGTATACTACACTTTGCTCTTGGATCCAGAATGACTAGAATTTGACATGTGGTTTCCAATCACAGAATATGAAATTTTTTACCGAATACTCATTTCATATATTGTCACCATATGCATAACAGAATTTGTACAAATCATAGCTAATAAAAATTTATTTTATGTGTTTTCACAACTTTCATGAGAGTTCGCTTTCCAAAAAGTTCAAATTTCATGCTAGAAGTTACTGTCTTAACCATGGATTCAAACAGTCCTGTTATGCTTGCTTGGAGTACATGACATTTAAAGCCCAAATAAAGTTTAAATAAAGGGTTAAAACCAAGACTTCAATGGTGCATATTTTAACCTAATATACGATTAAAATTATAGATCTATCGGCTCTTCGACCTTTAGATTTTTAGGTCTATGGGATTTTCGGTCAATCGGCCCTTCTGTTTATAAGACATTCGGTATATTCGGCTGTGATCTAAAAGGATTACCAGAGTATATAAACAATGCATAACTATACAACTGGTAGATCTTTTTGTTTCGTTTCATAGGGCAATTTCTATATATTTCTAATTTCATTTTCAGTAAGAATAAGTTTTGTTTTCACATTTCACATCTATGGGTCTGCTAAGAGAATTCTGTAATTCTATTCCTTGTTGAAAATTGTATAAATTTTTATTATTTATTGTTTATGAGCAAGTCTGATTTGAATGAAAATATCCGAGCAAAAGTTACTGTATCTAGAATTTTCTAGGATAATACCGCAAAAATGTATTTACGTCAAAGAACGCTTAAATCTTATACTGTAGATTTCGTCATGATAAGTATGATAAAAAGGGACTTTGCTTTGTAGGTTAAAATAACTGGAATTATCTCCTTTCAAATTATTGTAAGAAAGACGTTGGTCTTTACATGTTGCATAAATTTGGGCTTACTTCCTGTATAATCAATTTTAATTTGATTCGATAAGTTTGAAATTGGGGCCGACGTTCCTTTATCTTTTTATCAATCTACTGGTTGATATCTGAAGTTGAAGCTTCCGTGTACTTTACTTCCGTAGTTTTCCTTTTTTCAGTATCACCTTTAGTCATATCAAAACAAAGGGAAACAAACAAAATAAGCCCAGGTTACATGCTTCTGTTGGAACAATGTACGGGACTGTGTGAGATGAAGAACATAATTACATGTACCGATCACAGTCATAAGCATACAGACGGCAGTTTCATTTCAATCCGTTTTCTGCTATAACAAATTCTTTTGAAAACATTTCTTGTAATAATCGTTTTATTCGCAGCTACACCAGAGGGATCTTATCCCGTCATCCAGGAATGTGAAGGATATCACGGACAAAACTGTACTGTTGACGGCTCGACTTCCATCAACATCACATGTAGTGCTTCGAGATACTTCCCCACAATGGATTTATTATTTCTTCACGGTGCTCAAAGGTTGACTGCGATAAAAACTTTCGAATGGACAAATGCCGATGGGACGAAGAGCAAATATATTTCCACTAGAGCACCTCCCAGCAAGATTCCATATGTCTGCGTAGCGTTTAATATACCCGGATCTCAAGATGAACGCACAGCCACAATATTGGTCTTTCATCGGGATGGAAATGGAACCTCTGGCTCTGCCGGAGAAAGTGAGAGAGATAAAGCTCTCATCATCAAAATTGGTAGGATTTTTTTTAAATTTGCAAGTCTGAAGAAGAATGTCTTTCATGATATTTGCCATCTCCAATTTAGATTCTGTGAACTACATGCTCTTGTGAAATAGTTGTAATTCATTTCATGGATAAAAAAAAGTAAAAATAAAAAATAGGTATAGCCTGACAGCTTTCCAAATGCACTTTAGTCAGTGACACCACTTACGCATGATATTGGAGGAAATGAAAACTTTTTTAAATATCAGAAGACAATTTTAGTGCAATGTTTTTCAACCGTCTTCCGTTGCAGTAGCTATGTTACACGTATAACGTAAAAAAAATTCAACCAACGTGCTCCACTGACGCAAATTTCTTTCATTATGATTATGGGTTAAAAGTTATGCAAAGAGTACAATACCCTGGTTGACACAGAACCGTTCACGTATTAACTTCAGAAGAAAAAGTTGCATGAAAAGGTTTCAGTAGTTATCACTCGGAGAGTGCCAAAACTTTGCTCTCACTTTGCCTCATGTGCAAAAAATTAGAAACTTGATATTCAAATAATTGACATTGGGAAATGATGTCGGACAAAAGGCTTTAGCGCTTCTTGCAGTGTTTCCCATACGGATGTGGCCATGAGCAGAAGATTAAGTGCATTTCGTTTTACAATGGATTACTGGACCCATAATGTTAAACAGGAGAAAAAAAGAATTTTCAAGAGGGTGGAAGCAAGGTGACAAAGAGATAGGGGAAACGTATTTTCATATTGTTCATTTCAAATTGTGCAAAATTAAATTTTTGGATTTGATTAACAAATGAATAGTAGCAAAGTAACAGTATCTGATAGTCTGCAGCTTTATTTCTGATATTTTCATAATTTTTGCCGCAACGGCGTGTCCAGTTTGCCATGGGACTCCCCTATAGGCCTATTTTTCAAAGTCGGCAAAAAAAAAAAAAAGGAGAGAGAGAAAGGAGAGGGAAGAGGAAGAAGGGGGGAAAAGAGGAGTAAAGTGCCCAAACAGAGTCATATTCGGCTTATTTGCTTGTGCATTTTGAGGACGAAACAGCATTGATATCACGAAAGAAAGCATATTTTTCCTCGCTCGCTGCGCTCGCTCGTATTATATTTAGATGCAGAATGTTTTCGGAAGCTAACACATTCGGCAAGTGAAGTGAACAAATATATAATCTAGAAGGAAAATATGATAGAGGCACACAACTGAACATGCCTCGTGTGCTTTATACGGTTGAATTTGTCGACATTGGTCGTCGGCAATCGGAGGCATTTTTTGTCGGCAATTTGACCTCTACCCCCCCCCCCCCATTAAAAAAAGTCTAGCGACGCCCCTGACTGCCATTTGCCAATATTGTAACGGAAATGAAAATTTTAAACGTATATTTTTCCTTGGATGTAAAGAGGATGGAAGACCTAAATTTTAAGGAGATTTTGAGTAAAATTAAAAGGATTCTGGGATGGTGAAAACAGAGAGACGTGACAATAATGGGGAAACTACAATTGCTTAAGACATATGCCTTGTCAAAATTGAACTATGTTTCGTCATCATTAGTTATTCCAAAGTGGGTAGTAACAGATATTAAGAAATTTTGTTTTGAATTTATATGGAATGGAAAAGACAGAATTAAGAGAGACATTTGTTACCAGGACTACGGGGATGGCGGCTTAAGGATGATAGATTTTGATTTATTTGTGAAAACTCAAAGAGTAATGTGGTTATATATTTTTGTTCATGAAATCAGAATAAAACAGTATGGACTAAAAAATGCTTTGTTTATTTTTAAGGGAAATCCAACCTTGGTAGCAACTTGGATTAAGTAGAAGCAGAAAATTAAACAAATAGATTATTAAGGATTTTGAGATACATTAGACAGAAATAACAAAAGAGGTTATAATTTGTTGCAAATTGACATTACCAACAAAGATTTGGCATCCCGTGGCAAGGATGAATATCATGTCATGATTGTCATTATTTTTTATAAGACCTGCTTGATATCGTCATTTTACCTTTTCATCTGATTTAATTATTCCTTATTGCTGGTGCTCAAGCTACATCATTGTTAATGTCCTGAAAAATGAATATAGCTGATCCATCACAAAAGTTAATAGAAGCAATGTTTCGAGTGGTTTAAGGCATATGAAAAGCTATTTAAAGATGACATCACATATACATGTTGCTTTCAACGAATCATAACTTTCCCATTATTATGTCGGCATTTTTTTCATACGTTCTGATACGTTATGATTCGGTTATCACTCAAGCCAAATTGCTTATGAAAATTTGGATTCCCTTAAGACTCTCAAATCAACTTTTGTTGGAAATACTGATGACTGTTATGGCAAACTTTTGAAGTCTATACTTCATTTAGAATATTTCATTTTAACGGGGAAAATTTGGAGAAAACACAATTTCAACTAATCTTCTTTTCTAGGAGCGGGGGGGGGGTGAGCACACGCACGCCTGTTAAGCTGTTAAAACGCACCCCGCGCTATAGTGTAACTTGCCGGGTAGGTTGCTAAAAAAATGGTTTTTTTCTGCTAACGCGTAAATCGTATGGCGAATTTGTATATACAACACGGTGGAAGGACGGACAAGAGTGTGTTTTGTTGGTGGTCCTCTATGATATACCAAGCAGATGGACAGTTCCTGATAATTCGGTACCAGCAGTAAGCAGGGGCAGCGCTCGGGGGTGGGGGGAAGGGTGGGAGGGGCATATCTCTTTCTTTTTTTTTTTTCTTTTTTCAAGTGCTACACCCACACCCCCACATCTCGACACACATACACAGCATAACTAAATACATCCATTTATGGCCTTTGGGAGAATCATTCCCTCCCCCCCCCCCCCCCCCCCTCCGTATTTGAGGGCCTGTTTACGCCAACGGATCTAATGCCCCACTATGAAACAGGGCAAAGAAATCGAGTTTAAGTAATCTTAAAATTACCTTTTCGAAACTCTGAACGAGGGGCACGTAACCATTCGCTGAAGTAATCATTCATTGACCTTTCATTATAGTTATGAATTTGGTCATGTGTATAAACATTTCATCTTTCGTTCGCAGCCGTGCCAGTCTCCGTTCTAGTCCTGTGTATCCCTGTTCTACTATGTTGCTCAAAGTGCTGGGGAAAGGAAGGTGAGTGCCTCTTGTGTTCTTTTTAAATCAATTTGTTTATATAGCAGCAGCTTCTCCTCCTTCCCCTTTCTTCTTCTTCTTCTTCTTCTTCTTCTTCTTCTTCTCTTTCTTTTTCTTCTTCTTCTTCTTCTTCTTCTTCTGCTTCTTCTTCTTCTTCTGCTTCTTCTTCTTCTGCTTCTTCTTCTTCTTCTTCTGCTTCTTCTTCTTCTTCTTCTCCTTCTTCTTCTTCTTCTTCTTCTTCTTTTTCTTCTTCTTCTTCTTCTGCTTCTTCTTCTTCTTCTTCCTCTTCAGACGTGAAAGAAGGGAAAGTGAGCGCCTGTCTTGTTCTCTGTATTCACATTATTGTTCCCAGCAATGGCTTTTCTAGTATTTGCTGAAAACGGTGGGCAATATACTGATTTGTCAAGGCAATATAGATTTTTTTTTCAATTTATATTCCGAATTCGTGATTGCAATGTAAATAATAATCAGATCAACATGATTTAAATTTGTAGAACATCCACATCCTTACCCTGCGATTCTGTAGATAACAATAGTTTGAAGAAACGTCTCGTGTCGAGACTTGACAAAACTGTAATATGCGCCAATAACAAAAAAAAAATTAATTCTCTTTTCTAAAAGCTTTGATAGGTCCGCTAAATGTGAGCACTATATGTCAGTGGATGACTTAGCACTGATCTTATCACGAAAACATGTCAAAATCACGCAGGCCAAAATTTTGCACACTTTTGTTTAAGTTACGTGGTCATTGTCATTGTAACCATAGGTGCCGGAAGCGGGGGGAGGGAGAGAGGGCAAAAATCAACTTTGCTCCCCCACCCCCACGCAAGAAAAAAAAAGAAAATTTCGGAACCTAAGATTATTCTCGACCATATAAAATTAAGCATATTCAGGGCTCTCAAATGCAAACTTTCAAGATTCAAAAGTCAAATTTTCTTACTCGGTCGCTACTCTCCCTCGTATATAGATTAGCTGCAATGTTTCTCAGTATTTAGAAAGTGTCTATCATCTATGAAAAAAGGAGCATATGCTTGCTTCATTCGAAGGGGAGGTGGATTATCCCCCCCCCCCCCAGTATGACTATACAATTTGCAACATTTTACTATCAGCTTTCTGATTGTGTAAAAAAGTACGTTAATTTCAACACCCAAATGATTCCCCCCCCCCCCCCTTATCCCATAATTGCATAATTTAGAAAATAATACGAATAGCTTTCTAGTGTTGAGAAATGCAAGTTTTCAACACGAAATAATCTGCATTTTCCATTTTCTTTCTTGCAAAGTTTTTTTAAAGCTATTTTGCCCCCTCAGGCCTCAGCGCGGCTCCCTCGCAAGACAATAAGAATTCATTTTGATGTAAAATGGTGCATAATGAGCTCTCCTTTGCTCTAAATACATGGCATGCACGTTCCTTTTTTTTTTTTTTTTTTTTTTTTTTGTCGCTACGCTTTTCATAGACTTTCAAAAGCGCGGTGTGACGGGGTAGTTGCTTTTCACTGCGAAAGAGGGGGCATTTCAATAAAATGCCGTGGGGCAAGGGTTTTCCTCTGCAAAGGGATAAGGGAATGTTCGTTTTGTTCCCGCCCTTACAAGGTTATTGCATATAACAATTCTCATTATCATAATGGATAAGATCTCTAGTGCTACAAAATCCCCCAAACAACATTCCATAAACTAAAAACTGTCAACTGTGTGCAACGTTCCCGAGTTGCAATTTAATAGAAAGGGCGTTTCTTGATATTAACCAAACCTTGTCTACCAATGGCGCCACAAGCAGGGGAGGGCGGATAGATGCCTCGCTTTATAAATGTGTTAGGGCAAACTGAGATAACCCATACGTTTATAAGTGCTCCAGTTTGCAAATATCTGAATAAGTAATAAGTCCTATCCCCCCCCCCCCTATTTCTCATGAATTATATTGGCACGAGGGAGCCGGTGTTTTCTTATATTTCGACATTACCGGAATATGAAATTTCTGTACAGTTTCACCTGAATAATTGTAAAAAATATGCGCACTCGCTTCGCTCAAAGTAGTTGTGAAACTGAAGAGTTGCTTTTCGGGCAAAAGACGTCGGCCCCATCGCCAAAATGTGCCCGTACGCCATTCATAACCCTCTAAACTCTCATGCCATCCTACCATGCTACCAGCGGTGGACAAATAATCCTATTTCAGTACTAATAATGAGAGATGATAGGAAACAACTTTATGATAACCGTGATCAAATAAAGCAAAGTTTTTTTTTTTTTCCTTTTCTTAATGAAAATTCTAAACCTTTAACTTTTGTAATATAAAGAAATATGCATAAAAGGGAAAGAAAAATGGTTATGGGGGTATGGCTGTATGTTGGTAGTATCATTTGAGGAAATTGAGGTTGGCCCCCAAGAGTGTCTCCCCCCCCCCCCCCAGCCCTAAGCTGGGACCCTTCCGGTGCTCCTGATTGTAACCGACTGTAAACATATTCCAAACTGACAGACTCAGGCGGCACAATCTGCCTGTGCCCGTTTTGAGTAGAACGTTATGATAGTTTCAGACCTAAAATGCGTCTGAATTTTTTCTGCTTGAAGAGGATTAAAAGTGAATTAGCAAGCAAACTGGTTTCTTTTCTTTCTTTTACTCGCCCAAATTTTTTTGTGATTCCCATCGGCCCTTTCCTATCTGATTATTACATGTTAAAGAAAGACGGATAAATGAGCGTGAAAATAATTATATTCATAAAGTATTATTTTACAAATGTTTCAGTCGTTATGAATGAAACAAAATGAGATATAGGAATCCCTTGGAATAGAAAACATTAATCTCACTATCAACATAGAAAAATGTACTTGCACATGCTCACTTATATCCTTCACGCTTTTAGATAGGATTTAATTCGCTATTCAGACTTTGCAAGTTTTCCTATCCCAATTGCAAGATGTAAATTCCAACTGAATTATAACCTTAATATAATTCTGGATGTTGAATAAATCGCTATCCAGCAAAGAACGATGAGGTCCACGAATATAATATATACCCATAATTGGACCGTGAAGAAACTGACGAAAATTTGATCCATGAGGAAAGAAGCAAATCTGTGACCAATTAACATGAGTATAGAAAGTTAGATAGTACTATACCAGGAACTTTGTTATGAATGATTTGTAATGATTCACAGGGCAAAGAGTGACGAGTGTAGGATAGAGCCTGTACACATTGAACTTTCAGAAACTCTTGATCGTCATGTGGCCCGGCAAAACATGGACAATCGTTACTTTTTTCCCTGAGAAAGTTGAATATTCATCATCTTAAAAAAAAATTAAGTCAGTGTTTAAACTATCACATGTCTTGTTTGGTTCCTTGGGTTCAAGCAATTTATAGTTCTTTAGATATTGTGGTTGAATGTGAGTCTCTTTGCCATAACTTACTGTTAAAACCAGTGTGGTGTGAAAAGGGCACACAAAGAGAGAATTTCAACCTTATAATGACCTCGCTTATTCTTTCTTTGATTTTCCACAGATGAGACCGAAGAAGAGCAACAGCCGATCCTACCAAAAGGTTTCAGTAACTTGATCATGTTGATAGCGTATCATTCACTTTCACATTTTACACAAAAATCACAATGCACACATACCAGGCTATTAAGATATATATGCAGTAATTACGTTAAAAAACTGTAACACATAAAGCAACCAAACAGAAAGATCAAAATGACGGGGTGTAGACAAGTGAAAGGCCAAATGCCTGGGATTCCATTTCAGTCAAGGGAACAGAAATAAACAGGAATTTACAAAGAGAGGCCCTTGTAGAGAAAGTTTTTTTTACGAAGTGTGCTGCTATACGAATGATCGTATTAGGTAAAGCATCTTTTTGATTTGGGATGAATACCGACGAATGAATAAATATAGGAAGGAGGCTTGGATAGTAATGGCAGGAAAAGCGTATACGTTTTCATTTTGTCTTATTCCATTCAATTCAATTTCAATTCGGTTTATTTATTCAACAAAGCAGTCAAGATACAAATCAAGAAACAAAGTATTGAAGGGGCACTCGCTCCTCCGAAAGTTCTTTTTCCGAAGGTTCGTAACTCCGAAAATAAAATAGAATTTATATAATAACAAAAGAAAATGGATTCATAATTTTGAAAATGAAATGGGGTTCGTAATTCTGAGGTTCTCAATTCCGATAATGCATAGAATCTTACATAATGTGAACCTTTGAAATAGCGAACTCCTTTCCATTTTCAGAATTTTTAACCAGTCTCATCTGGGGAATTGTGATTAACATAAAGAAAAAACGGCGTAACCAATATCATTACAAAAGAAAAAATAGAAAAATAATTATGTAGGGGTAAATCCCATTATTTTTATTCCCTGTGTCCGTCTGGGACCAATTAGGCAGAGCTTGTTCATTGTTGTGGTCACCTGTGCATGTGTTTGTTTGTTTGTTTGTTTTTATCCCCATTCCTTTTCCTTCCTTTTACTTTTTGCAATCTGATTTGGAGGAACATGTGCTTTCCTTGCCTCATCTCTGGAGATATAACACTGGTAGATACGTCTTAAGCCTCGAAAAGGTTATGTTAACTATGAATATATGACTGTATACATGTCCTGTGCAAATGCAGTCAGAATGAATAATTTTCATGTCCTCACGTCTTTGATAAGTTCGGGTTCGATCATATTCTAACATGGACTATATAAGCATTAATGATTCGCTCAGTTTTAATCAATCTGGATTACTTCGGCTCTGCTTAATGGTGTTCTCGTTTTCAGTCAGCTGCAGGGGTGTAGACAGCGGGGGTGGGGGATGACATGTACAATCAGCCCCCCCCCCCAGGTTTTAGGGAAGGATGTTTGCTTACAATTAAACTGAATTAACATGTTTAGAAATAATAGGAACAGGAATAATGATAATAATAATTATTACCCTTATAACAACAACAATAAAAACAGTAATAATAATAATAATTAGTAATATATTATTATTATTATTGTTATTATTATTATTATTATTATTATTATTATTATTATTATTATTATTATTATTATCATGATCATCACCATCATTATTATTATTATGCCTATGGTAATAATCATAGTTATCATCATCATCATCGCTAATGTGACTGAAATGACGATTACTATCATAACTATATCGATCATTATTCTGATTTATGTAGTTATTTATATTACTGTTGGGTAATTTCGGCACTGTCACAGTTTTTCTGAAGTGATGTAACAACAAAAATTTTTTTTAAAAAAGAGATGAATAGCGTGATGCAAATATGCAATAATGTGTGTCAGTCCATTTTCTACATGTTTTATATTATTTGTCACGGTGCGTATATCTTCTATTTATGTCTGTGCATCATTGGCGTAAATCCCGGGGGATGGGGGATTTATCCCCCACTTTTTTTGAGAGGGGGGATAGCGTGTACAAATATCACCCTTCACTTTTTAAAGGGAAAGTCCACCCTAGAAGTTTCACTATTTCAATAAAAGGAGATAAATTTGAACAGCATTTTTAAAAAAGAAATGAGCAAAATCGGTCAAAGAACAAGAAAATTACACTCATTTACATTTTCTAGTAAATTACTCTCGGCTCTGCAAATTGGCAACACTGATGACATCATAGGCGAGCAGCTCTCCAGTCACTTTGTACATGAAATTTCACATTTTCTCCATTTTCTTGGAAGTTACATATTTTCTCACCCCATAGTCAAAGTATGTTATGTAAAAAGCTATTCTTCTGAACATACATTGACTATGGGGGTTAGAAAATATTATTAAATGTTAATAAAATATTAAATAATTTGTCATAAACAACCATCATATGTTAGAATTTCTATTTTAAAATGTGATTTAAAACCAGAAAAGCGCTTATTTTTGGCTCGCTTCGCTCGCTCATCATATTTTAGAATTTTTGTTTGAAAATGCGATAGATAACCAGAAGAGTGGTTATTTTTGGCTCGCTCACTTCGCTCGCTCATCATATTTTAGAATTTTTGTTTGAAAATGCGACTGAAAACCAGAAAAATGGTAATTTTTTGCTCCCTCGCTCCAAGATAAAAATTAAAATGTGTGTAAGGGGGTCTGTGCAGATGTGTGCGGGTGCGTGTGTGTGTATCTGTATACGAAATTGATCCTCGATTTCTCGTGAACGGCAAATCATCCCCCCCCCCCCCCCAGGTGTAAGAACCTGTCTACGCCACTGGTCAGCTGGCAGGAAATGAGAAATCTTATTTGTTTTAAAGACAAACAACTTTTTCATGAAATTCATTTTCTCTCAGGAAAAATCTCCCTTTATGAACTGTGGTTATTGGCATATGAAATGATCGGGGTGAAGAAGGAAACTTTGTGCGACACACTGAAAGAACTAGACATTACTGACATCACAAAAGGACCAATGAGAGAAGTCGATGTTTACCAGGCTTTGTGCAGATGGAGAGACCGGAATACAGCACAAAACCAAGCTAACATCATGGAGAAAGCTTTGCGAAAATTCCATTTAGACGCTGTATGGAAGGAAATGGGTAATAATTACGAGTACTTTCGCAATTATTATGTACAACCAGTCTCACGCCAGGCATTGATTGTAGGCCATGATTTATTATTTCTATCGGGAAATATGATTCTTTTTATTTGTTGATATTCAATTCGAATGCACGATATGTATTACGAAGGAATTATAACTATCTTTTGATACACACTAATAACAGCCTAGAAATTATTGTGATGTAGATAAGAATTTGGTGATTGAATTCACGCTCCTCATACTGGCGCGTTTTATTTCACATTCCAGATAAAAAGAAATATAAAAACGTGAGCGTTTCTCAAGAGATATTGGAACACATTTTTTGGACAATTGGTGATGCCTATAAGGTGAATCGATTCCTCTGCCGACTTAATCCAAATGGAACAGCCAGTACTACTGCTGGTGATATGGAATACGTCGTTGAAAATGCTCTGAGGGAGTTGAGCGAATGGAGTAAAGGGCCGTTTCCAGTATGCCCCTTTGTCTTACTGAGTTTAGCCCTGGAGGAAGCTGAATGTGTGCCCATCGACCGACTGCTCTTCTCTGGTAAGTATACAGTTAATATAGTAAATGTGCTGATTTTATGATTATAATATACATATGGGTGCATCAACAAGTTACTAATACAATTTGATAGCCTCAACAGTACTGGCACTTTAAACAAAGACGCGCAAACCCATACAATCATCAAGAGAATAAGCTTTTATGTTGTGGCCGTTCGTGTATCATAGCTAAACATTTTCTTTGGCAGGACATACTAACATTTTATCAAAATGCATTAATAAGGGATATAAAAGGTAATATACAAGCTAGCATTTGTTCAGGCATTGAAGTCACGTGGTTCATTTCATAATGATGATGTATAACAAACTGCTGTGGTGCAGGTACTGTCTAAAAATTAGTGTTAATAACCTCATCAATGAAAATGATTTGCAAAATAAGGTTTCACTGCATTGTCCAAATATCAGTCGTGATCATAGGCCATGAAAGATTTCAGAGTAACACTTGCTATAAAATATTCCTAATCTGATGACAGTTCTTCAAATTGCTTTCCCTTTATTCTACATACCAAAAGCTAAATTCTACCTATTTCCAAGTATTTGCCTGCTGATATGGTCATGGGGGTATCTTCCATCCCAGTTTTTTCACTGGCAACATTAACTTTCTGGTATAAAAAAAAACATGATTGGACATATGAAATTTTCAATTTTAATTCATTTTCAATAAAAAAAAAATCTGTTGTAGGGTCTTTGTGATTTAAAAAATCCCTGCATTTGCTCTATATTAGAAGTAAAGTTCAAACTTAGTGATCTTCTGACCTCTGATGACCTTTTCACCATAAAAAATGTGCATAAAATGTAGCACAAACTTGTAGAACTCAATTAGCCCAACATTTTAAGGGGTCATATAAGTAGAGCAGTGACAAACTATCAATACCCCTAATTTTCTACAACCAGCTGTAAGAGTGGGCGTGGTCATAGGGGTATCTTCCATCCCAGTTTTTTTCACTGGCAACATTAACTTTCTGGTATCAAATAAAAGCATGATTGGATATATTATGTAACTTTCAATTTCAATAAATTTTCAATGAAAAAAAAATCTGTTATAGGGTCTTTATGATAAAAAAAATCCCTGCTTTTGGTCTATATTAGAGGTAAAGGTCAAAATTGGTGACGTTTTGACCTCTGGTGAACCTTTCACCATAAAAAAAAATTTGCATAAAATGTAGCACAAACTTGTAGACCTCAATTAGGCCAACATTTTAAGGGGTCATATGATATATATTTGTGAAGAATTGCAAAGTTAGAGCAGTTACAAACTATCAATACCCCTAATTTTCTGCAACAAGCTATAAAAGTGGGCGTGGTCATGGGGGTACTTTACATCCCAGTTTTTTTCACTGGCAACATTAACTTTCTGGTATCAAAAAAAAACATGATTGGATATATGTAACTTTCAATTTTGATAGATTTTCAATGAAAAAAAAAAATCTGTTGTTGGGTCTTTGTGATAAAAAGCCCAACTGCATTTGCTCTATATTAGAAGTTAAATTCAAACTTTGTGACTTTTTGACCTCTGATGACCTTTTCACCATAAAAAATGTGCATAAAATGTATCAAAAACTTGTAGAACTCAACCCAAAATTTTAAGGGGTCATATGATATATATTTGTAAAGAATTGCAAAGTAGAGCAGTGACAAACTATCAATTCCCCTAATTTTCTACAACCAGCTGTAAGAGTGGGCGTGGTCATGGGGGATATTCCATCCCAGTTTTTTCACTGGCAACAATAACTTCATGGTTTCAAATAAAATCATGATTGGATATACATAACTTTCAGTTTCAACTAATTTTCAATGAAAAAAAAATCTTTTATAGGGTCTTTGTGATAAAAAAAAATCCCTGCATTTGCTCTATATTAGAGGTAAAGTCAAAATTTGTGTCATTTTAACCTCTGAAGACCTGTTTATCATTAAAAAAAATTTGCATTAAATGTAGCACAAACTTGTAGAACTCAATTAGGCCAACATTTTAAGGGGTGATACAATATATATTTGTGGAGAATTGCAAAGTTAGAGCAGTTACAAACTAGCAATACCCCTAATTTTCTACAATCAGCTGTAAAAGTGGGCGTGGTCAAAAAGTCCATGGGGCGTGTCTTCCATCCCTGTTTTTTTGCTGGCAACATCAATTTTCTGAATTGTCAGACCCAGGGCTACATGAAAATAACCATTTCCGTAAGTCACAAGGGGTGTGCACTATGACCCTCACTAGCCCATGGCCTAGTAGTAGTAGTAGTGGTGGTAGTAGTAGTAGTAGAAGTAGTTGGAAAGAGTCTTGGAAATAGCAGTTCATAATACCCCTGAATACAGAAACCAATCATGTTAGCACCAGTGTCAATACGTTTCGAGGAGGGGGGGGGGGAATTGAAACCTTTTGCCGAGATTTCCAGCGCGAACTTGCACACGAGTACAGACACACCCTCATCTATCTGTACTCGCACCCACTCACATACTCTCCCATCTTCCTTTTAATCATTATTCACATACAAACATGGACATGATGGGTGTCGATTTGTATTCGTGAATGGGGATGATTGGTGCCGAATGTAGTTGGTGAGCATGGTGAGGGAGGGAAGTAACCAAGTGGGGGAAGCACAGGCGTTACTAGAACATTTTGAAGGGGGTGTAAGTTCTAAATATGGCGACAGTTTTTTTAGTTAGTGACCCCAAATTTGCTAACAGTTAATCCACACTATAATCCCTCCCATGAAATTATTCTCAAATAATATCGCAGTTGCATATCTGCATTAATATCATTTAAGACAGCGTTTTTAAAAGTTGCAAAGGGGAGCTTACGCTTTTCGCTAGATTATTATTCATTCTGTTTTGCTGTTGTTGTTGTTTCGCCAGCAAGCAAAAAAACAACAACAACCTCTCTGTGTTATGGAAGATGTGTGTTTCTCTCATCGAAATAAACTATATTTCTATTTTTAAAATATCTAAATATTTGGTCACCTTGGAACCTCACTTGCCCAATGTGTTTGCTGTCCGAAGTCTAAATATTACAAGCGAGCGAAACGATGGAGGAAAACACACAATAACTCGGATGAAGCGTTGTCATCAAAATACACTGTAGAACTATAAGATTTAAAAAATATATATACTCGGTCCCCTCAATTGCCAAATTTGTTTGCTTCTCGAAACAATCCTTTTACTCAAAATTTATGAGCGAGTGAAGAGAGGAAAAATACACTCTTCATCATCAAAATATACTATAGGCCTAGAACATACGTGTATGATCAAGGGTGATGATATATTTAATCACTTATATCCCGAATATGACTCTGTTTTGGCACCTCGCTCGCCGAATTCGTTGTGTCTTGCATTCTTGTTGTTCAGGATGCTGTTGTTATTGTTGTTAAAATGACAATTTTTTCTCAAATATCAATCGACAATAGTTTTCTCCATAATGTTGACCTACCCTTTGTCGCTTTGTTTCCAATGCTAGTTCCCACTGAACTGAAGTTACCCATACAGAAGAGAAACTTGGAAGAGTTCATCAACAAGCTCATTGGCAGGCACTGTAGAAGATTGGCCATTCCTTGTAAATATAGCAGCAAGCAGATTGATAATATCATCTTTGGGAACAACTACTTTTTGTTTGACACCATGAAAATGATGAGTGACTGGCTGAATGAAGAGAAATGTAGTAACTATGAGAAGAGGTGCAAACTAGATGACGCTATCATCAAGATCTGTCGCTATGACCTGCACGGTAATGAACCGAAAGTGAACATTTCAATTCTAAATAAACCATATGAGGCTGATACTGTAATGTAACTGTTCCGAACCCCCCCCCCCCCCGGGGGGGGGGATCCGATCTAGTCATTAGCGTAGTATATATTTGATATGGGAGTCTTTTCCTTGCTGTTAAAACACACGGACGTATTAAGATGAAAATGAATAGTTTTATCGAAAGTGTCAAGGTGTGTGTGTGGGTGTGTGTGTGCGTGTGTGTGTGTGGGTGTACGTGTGTGGGTGTGTGTGGCACTGAGAGTAGAATCATTCTCTGCTCTAACATAATATAGGTGTAATCACTCCAAGTAATGACTTCAGGATTTCTCAAATTTTTGTCTTATAGATTTTTGGAAGACGATTGAACATCGCCGTAACAGAGAAGGATATATTCCAGAACGGCCATTTCTAAAGTCGTACTATTTCGGTATGTTTCAGTCAGACGACATACAGTAATTATGAAGCATATACAAAGTGGTATAAGTTAATTTTTGTTCTATAAGGCATATTTTCTAGAATTCGTTTGTTTGTTTTAGGGTGTTCAAAACAAAACCATATTAGGAATGTTATATGCAGGGGCGGACTAGAACTGACATTACATTGGAAATTTTGGATGTATCCGGCCTTCACACCACAAACGAGGTATTCGGAAGACTGAGAATTGATGGACAAGAACGTGGTGAAGTTTTGTAAGATTTCATATCACTGATAAATGTATAAGTATGTCATTCTGTCGTCATTCAGATTTAATCAGACATGAGTCAGACCCCCCCCCCCCCCCCTCAACTCATTGTCTGAAACCCATTTTTCCAAGCTAAGTAGATGGCTGCCAAATTTGGTCCAAAATGAAGTTAGCAAAGTTTGAAATGATTTAGGATTATTACCTTTTCAGAATACGCATCCCTGAAAAGCTCAGAGTCTCCTCTCCTCTTTCTTTTACAGTTGTTATTATAAGACCATCATGAAGATACAAGCATGCCCGAGTATAGGCAGATACTGTACACATGGCATTTCGTTAGCCCCATAGGGACATTTTATTTGAACAAAAATGTCAACGTGACTTTGAATACAATATTCCTGCGTGATCCTTCTATATCCTGCCCGCCTATTGTGCCGTGTGGGAGATGAGAATACGAGGCTTTAAAATAATGATGCGCACTTTTTAGAATTGATAATCCTTACGCATTTTCTATTTTGAAAAAAAAAATATAAAGGAAAACATAATGATTTAAATTTAGCCTCCATTCACATATTTTTGGACAATCGGGTTTCTGACACTGTCACTTTAGACTGTCTGAAATCGATCATGTGTGATTTATCTATCCTGTTTATCAAGGTTTTTGTATCAAACATGCCAAATAAGAGACGAGAAAATAAGCTTTCAGTAATGCTACTGTTTTAATAAAAAAAAATGATATGACATAATGAGTTATTCTACAATTCAGTTTCCTATTATAAGGGAGCCCCGGCGTATTATTCATCATTCCAATTAATCAAGTATACGCATATAAAGAAAAACGACAATTAGAATGGAAATTGCACTACTCTATCGGGATTCCTTCATTATCACATTACAATCAATTCACATATTTACATATCACATAGCGCCACTCTGTGTTATTGTGTTATTATAATTGCCGGCTATGTTCAGCCTGGGTTCCTAATAAAGAAGGAATGTTCTCTCGCAAGTTATCCTATGTGTGTAAATTCCACTTATTGGCGTGGTGGCAGCGGTGGGATCGTTCTCCAGCCAAGAAAGTAAAATTTATAGGCCAAAAAGGGCTACCACATTGACAGCCAGAAGCATTGGTTGTAGTGATGTTTGCGGTTGAACTGGCTGTTCATCACTTACCATCAAGTGTTAGTGCAGTTTGACACTTCGGATAGCCCCACGTATAGAACCGATACGATGACGCAGTCCGCCGCGGCAGCGCCCGCGCATAGGCGCTTAACGAAGGACGAATCACTCGATTCCTTCATGCATGAGTGGAGAGAGAATCTCCTTGTATTTCTTAATCAGTCTTGTTCTGAGTTTGCTCCTTTTCTTGTGAGAGACTTGTCATGGAGGAGAAAGACCAAGTCAGACCCTTTGCGGGGTTTTGTTGATGATCCCCTCGATACACCTGGTGGTAAGACTGCTGCTCAGAAAGTAGTGTTGTTGGAATTGATGTTGGGGCAAATTTCAATCTACTGCCCAATCATTTCAAGGGGCACTATTGTTAGCACTTCTACATCGCTAGCACATATTTGGAATCTTATATAATTATGTTCATTTTGGATTCAGTCAGGAAGATGATGAGAGTGATGTCGATGATTATGAGGATGGAGATGTTTGTGACAAGGATGAGCACGATGATGAGCTTAAACTTAAAGTATATGAAGAAAGTGCGTGGTATGGGAATAGTGAATATGATTGTGATTATGAGCTAGTACAGACTGAACTGGAGAGTGAAAAGAGTGCTGTCAATCTGAGAGGGTTGCCTATTATCTTCCTCTGACCTCTTTTAACATATTCACTATTCCCATACCACGCACTTTCTTCATATACTTTATTAGATGCATGTTAAGTATGCTGTTTTCTACATACATGTATATGCTCTCAAATATATTTTAAGTGTGATGATTAATCTTGAGGTATGTTGGATATGTTTAATGAATAGATGAAGGCAGCATTTATGTATGTGAATCTAGAATTCTTGAGTCATGTATTGTTTGACCTTCGTTCATGTTAGTAATTAGGTACATGTCTATTCTTGTCTTATAAGAGTTTTGTTGTTGGTTTTTATATTGTTGACTACACGGCATTATACAGGTCTCTGCATATAATTTATACACAGTGAACTGTGATTATGATGATTTGTAGATTGCATTAACACCGTATGCTACAAAGTTTCATTTGCCTGAACTTATGCTCAGAAGTATGTATATGGAGACCATGTATTCCAATTGATTAATTTCAAAGGCAACTCATTTCCTAACCATATTGAAGACCTCAAGTTGAATATGATTTACATGTAGGTACACTGATATTGATTTTGGAAGAGAAGTATTTTTGTCATTACTGTATTGATATAATAGACAATATGTACCAGTAATAGTTTGTCACATACACATTTAACTTTTCTTTCATGGGTACATGTATGTAGATTATGGTGGGGTACAGAATTATAGAAGTTGCATTTTGTGAATCAGGTATTTGATTTTGCTGTCATTTTACACATCTATTTTGACACAAAAAGTTTATGTATTATTCCCAATAGAGGGAGAAAAGAAGAAAGTGGTCACGCCACTCTGTTATTGTGTTATTATAATTGTCGGCTATGTTCAGCCTGGGTTCCTAATAAAGAAGGAATGTTCTCTCGCAAGTTATCCTATGTGTGTAAATTCCACTTATTGGCGTAGCATGTGTACGATGAGTACGGTACATCTCTATTATTCTTTTCTGCTTTGATTCTTTATAGATCATCATGAAAGCATCTTTGATGATGATATACCTCAGCTCGTGAAGTTAGTCAAATGTCTTCCACCTGACAAGAAAACACAATTTAACAAGAAAATTGGACTCAGTCCTAATGAAACTGCCGATGACGATAAAACTATAGAAGATCAAATGAAGAAATGGAGGGACAGCATCGCAATCGCCAGTTCCAATGAAGTATCTAAAGACCAAGCGTTGAGAGAGTTCCAGTCCTTTCGCAAATTGTTAAACAACAGCACAACTTACAGTGGTAAGCAGGGGCGGCGTAAAGCTTTTTAAAGTAGGGGTACTGTGCCAAATCTTTTCCAGGAAAAGGGAGGAATATAGAAAAGATGAACGAATTGTTAAACGAATGATGATCAGAAAGAACATTTTTTTTTCTGTTGCTTGCTGTAGTTTGTGAAGTGTCTTTTTATCCATATATCATCTTAGTTTCTTTCCACTAACAAAGCTCTCTCATACTGTTTTTTTAGGATGTAAAGCAATTCTCGTTTATCTTTTTTTAAACGATTGTTTGCAGGCACGTAGATGATAGATTAATATTTCAGCATTTAACATTTGGAAACAGTGCGGAACTTTTTGATGGGGCGCGGCATCAATCCATTATTGAAATAGCATGTTTGCTTTGTTTTGTTTTTTTTGTCATTATTATTAATGAATGGGTATTGTCTTTAGCACTTGGCATAAGGAAAATAAATTTAAACCAGAGGCATTGTTCACTTGAAAGGGGTAATGGGAACTGTTTTTATTAAGAATTCAAATTTGGTTCAGTTTTTCGGAGGGAAAGTGGCACCCAATGGGGTGCAAACCTAATTTTAAAAAACATAAAAAAAAAATTGGTAATGGAAGAAGAAATCATGATCC
Organism: Echinometra lucunter; assembly: GCA_029962745.1. NCBI lineage: Eukaryota > Metazoa > Echinodermata > Echinoidea > Camarodonta > Echinometridae > Echinometra > Echinometra lucunter. The sequence goes on from JAPZVO010000407.1 coordinate 31,597, forward strand.
TGCAGGATTTCATGCTCCCACAATCCGGAAATGATTAGAAAGTTTTTGCTGGCTTAAATTGCAAACATTTCATGACAACTTGGTTGCTTTTCTCAATCGCATATCTTTCTTTCGGATCTCTTAATTTCCCCCAGTATCTAATCATAAAATCTGTTTAGGTTAGACATGCAATTAAGATGGTTCAATAATTTTCAATTGTTTGCTATACATAAAATTTCCATCAGCCGATCGTGTTATACAATTCGCAAACATGGCAAAAATTCAACGTTTGAAAGAATCTCAACTTTTGGTTGAATTGCTACGTTCTTGCTACGTTCTTTAAATAATATACACTCATTTAATCTATAAATTTTTGCGCCCCCTTTAAGGAAATTGTGAAGAGTATAGCATTTGTAAATGATATTGCTTATGTAGGCCTTCAACGCCCCCTTGCCAGTTTAACTGCTAAGATAAGATGCATAAGATTTTTTGTTGTTGTTTGTAGTGTAAAAAATGTGGAGGAAAACCTCTCTCTGTTGTTTTGCTCGAAGACTGTAGAGTTATCCAGAGAAGTTTGAGGAGTGCCACAATCACATTCATGCCACCTCGTACATGTAGAAGGAGGGGCGAATATTCTGATCTTGTCCAACTTGGTTTGCACTTTCCTTTTTAACAGCTCCCTTTGACGTTTCATTCTTAATTTAGCCAATGTAAATTTCCTGTATTAACTAGCAATCACCTAGCTTCATAATTTTTTCGTGGAAATTATGTATTTTGTTATTCAGAAAGCAATGAAAACACAAATGCTACAAGAAGAGTTGCCCTTGAAGAGATGCATCACATTGCACTAAGTCTGTTGATGGAAGATGTTCGTTCAATCATCAAAGCCCTGGGCATAGACCAGAGCACAGTCAGTGAGTACGTCAAACAGAGGGGTGGAAAAGGCAGCAGCACGATAGATCTAGTGGTGAAACTTCTGAACAGTGGAGTTCCCCTAATTGGTACAAGTGAACTTTCCCGAGATAATTTCTGCAAAGTTCTCAGGAAAATCGGTTTCATCGATGTTGCAAGATCAGTCTACTCCGGTGAGAATGTTTTGCAAGCTACAATCACAAAGCCATCAAAACCTTATATTCTTTTATTTGGAAAACGTACGAAGAATAATAGTATGAATTATATCTATAAACGAAGTTCACTAATTTAACCTTTTTATCGTCTTTATTCATCTCCGCCACAAACTGTGGCAATTATGAAAATTTTTAAAATTTAAGCATTTCTATTGTTCCTTAATTATGTTTCATTAGGAAAACTCCCATTTTCTTGTATGAAATATTTTCAGCGAAATATGTTTGCGTATGATATTCAAATAGAAACATTACGTAGTATCAAGGAATTAGCGAAGAAAAATCCTTAAGGTCGAAGGAAAGTCTGGATTGCCATGATTGCGGTGTCATGATACAAAAGAAAATTTGATTGATCATCAGTCTGGATTCTTCACGAGAGGCAAGTAAGTTTATAACTTAAATGCCTACATCCAAGGTATTATATTATTAAAATGTATGCAGTTTCGCTCAAATGCCATAAGACACCTTAAAACATGATAATTCATAAAAGCTAAAAAGAGTATACTTGAGTAGAAATGGGAAAGCATTATGTTTTCATATGTTTTCTCAATTTCATTTAAAAGGCTCTTACCAAACAGGACACATGGCGTGCACCAACTCTTCTGTGGATCAGTCTGATGAGCATGATGTGCGAACAGTTCAAATGAATGCAGACCGAAAGCCTTACTCAAGAAAAGGAGCAAAATCTGGAATTGTGTGAAGGTTTGATTACAATGAATTATTGTATGAATAGTTAATAATAACAGTAAGAAGAAGAAGTGAAAGAAGACGAAGACGAAAAAGAAGAAGAATATCAATACTAATACTAATATTACTATTACTACTACTAATAATAATGATAATGATAATAATAATAACAATAGTAATAATAATAATGAAAATGATAATTAGATAACTTTATAGCACAGTTACAATATGAATATACTCTACTGCACTGTGATGTAGCAGGGCTCCCAACATTGCTACTGCTTAAAGAAAAATGCAACCCCGGCATCAGTATGCTCTTCGTGAATAAAGATGACAAGAGTAAACAGTGAAAGTTTGAGCAAAATCGGATAATCTGTTCAAGAGTTATAAAATTTGGAAGTTTCAGTAAATCCCTATTATGGTGATCCTTGAGTAGGCAACTTTGCCAGCATCTGTGATGTCATCTTGGACAACTCTCAATTAATTTCAATTCAATTTCAATTTCATTTATTTCATTCTCATAAAAAATACAATAAAATCAAATACAGTATAAGTGATAAACAAAATTAGAAAATGAAAAAGGGAACTACATGAATAAAGCCCTTGGGCCTTGTCTTAGCATAGTTCCCTAGTATAAATTCATAACATAAAATGAAATTAATACACAAATGAAAATAGAAACATTAAAAAAATGTAAACATGAACAAAATATAATATAAATAAACAACGGAAAATCTAATATTGAAAACAATTGATTTATATTACATTTCAAGTCAGGAATCGACATAATTCTTCCCAAAATGCTTGCAGAATTGATGTAGCCTTGTCATACTCAAGCAATAAATCAAAATAAGTTTTATTTTTCTTGAAAATATAGAAAATGTTAAATTCTGTGTACGAAATGAATGCAGAGTTGTCCACGATGACGTCACAGATACTGGCAAAATTGCCAATTATAAGGATTTACTCAAACTTTCAAACTTCATAACTCTTGAACAGATTTTCTGATTTTCCTCAAACTTTCACTGTTTACTATACTTGTTCTTTAGTCTTTCATTCACTGGAAGCACACTGTGTCTGGACTGCATTCTCCTTTAAATTGAAATCATGGTAGTTGTTTAGGTGATGTTTAACTTTGGTGTTTCTATGATAAATTTTCCAATTTAGAATCGGCGTACTCAGTGTTACCTAGTTTATTTTAATGCATTTTATTTTATTTTATATTTCAAGGTGTTTTATGTATGCAATGAGACATCTTAAGAAATATTACATTAACATGAAGCTTCGAGAGCTACGTTTTTATCAGCAGTTTCTGTTCTTTCTTGGTATGCATAAGATTATGCCATTGCTTTTTTCCTGTAAATGTGTTTCTGCTTATGGTTATAAATTCATATACATGTATTAATCCATTCGATCATCTTTAGCATCTATGTACTATCGATTCATAAAACTTCCTTTCTCTATAGCATATACATGTACGACGTAAGGGTTCCTGTAAATCATAACGGCAAATATTGAAATCATAATTGTAAAACATTTATTTGGTGTTGCAAGAAAGTTGCAATCAATTGCAAATAATCGCTAATTTTGAAACAACCATTCTGATTGGCTCAGGGTCTGCCCTTTTAAGAAGACATGCATGCAACAATGATTTTGATTGGCCAGTGACAATCAGTTGCAACTTGCAATCGATTGCCACTTTCTTGCAACACCCCATTAGAGTTATATTTTTCAAAGGCTTATAATTCATTCAGAATTTTTGTAGCATGAGAGGAATAAAAAGTGTTAGTGAATGACGTAAAGCTCTTGGTATGGATTTGTAGAAACTTGTGATTTTATGGATAACATCAGCAGGACATGCAGGGCGTCTTGCGAGTTTGGGGAAAACAATGTTCTTTCGTAATATTACATATCCAACTTTTGAGAAACATTCATCTATCAGAAATGATAACGAAGCAATGTACCTTTATTTTCAAGATGAATGTAACACAAATTAAGCTGAAAGTCGTTGCAAATAAAACGTTAATGTAGAGAATTATAATGAGTCGTGATTATCTGAAGTCTCATACTTTGAAAAGACAGTTAATTTTGCTGGTCACTAACAGCCTTAGAGAATGATTGTTTCTAACTGAATGAGTTCTGAAAATTAAAGAGATCCTTTCATTTCTGCCGCTTACCGTGCTGAAGTAAAAGCGTCATTATTTTCTTTCATGAAAAACTCTTGATCAATCAGATAATCGCTAACGATTGTATGAAAGCTGACCATTGATGGGACAAGAACCAATGGTCATTCGGGAAGGGCGGCAATGAACGGGCAGTGATGAGTGAACAATGCTTGTGCTTCCGATAATTGTTTTGTATAGATTGAGTGTATACCAGGATGTGAATTTTGTATTGATGTGACTTCTTTGGTTTCTTTGAAGAAGTGACTCAATTCTATTTACACGAGATGAAACGAGGTAAATTCGGTCCACCTTCCCAGCTTGATGTTAATATTAGATGCGTCTGGGCATAATAATGCATGCCATGCCCAAAAGATTCTATGAGTTGTATTCCTGGTAATGCATCATCCACGGGCGTAAATCCCGGGAGAGGGGGGGGGGTGGCGTTACGAATATACCCCTCCCCTTTTTTTAAAGAAGAAATGATATTGTAAAAGAGAAGTAAACATAAAGGAAAAGGGTAATGAAAATAAAGGAGAAACCTAAAAGCGCTTGCTCGAATTTTCAGTATCTTCACCAATACAGCTGCAAGGATTCGAGCGGCAAGTTGACCAACAATATATGAAATTTCAGGCGATAATGACCTGTATTAGCCTATTCCTACACCCTCTGTGATAACAGAAGTACGGAAACTTTGAAGTGCTGTCTACTTGACGAGATGGCCAAATATTTTATCTTGCCATGTCGACTAAATAGTCTTATTATGTCGACATAGCGAAATATTTATTTTGCAAGTCGACTTAATAGCATTATTATGTCGACATGGCCACATAAGGTATCTTGCCAAGTCGACTTTCAAAAAGTTACATGTCGAGATAGCGAGATACGTTATCTTGCCAAGTCGACTTATAAAAAGTTACATGTCGACATAGCGAGATACGTTATCTTGCCAAGTCGACTTTTAAAAAGTTACTTGTCGACATGGCGAGATACGTTATCTGGCCAAGTCGACTTATAAAAAGTTATTTGTCCTCATGGCGACATAAAGTATCTTGCCAAGTTGACTTCCTGAAAAGCAAATGGCGAGATTTAATTTATGTCCACAGCGTACGCGCACGTGGAATTATAGCAGTAGACGTTGACGTCCTATTACGTACGGCAGCTTTAAACTTTTTATAAGTCGACTTGGCAAGATAACGTATCTCGCCATGTCGACATGTAACTTTTTAAAAGTCGACTTGGCAAGATAACGTATCTCGCCATGACGACATATAACTTTTTATCAGTCGACTTGGCAAGATAACGTATCTCGCCATGTCGACATAATAAGGCTATTAAGTTGACATGGCAAGATAAAATATCTCGCCATGTCAACAAAATAAGGCTATTAAGTCGGCATGGCAAGATGAAATATCTCGCCATCTCGTCAAGTACATGGCACTTTAAAGCTTCCGTGCAGAAGATGTCGATGAATATTATTGCACTTAACTAATGCCTGGTTCACATTTGGCTAACGTATCCTGCTTGTTAAGCCCTATGCGTGCGGAGGCAGGCGGCTAAGATTTACGTGCGGATTCATGGGCTCCGCAGCCTCTACGATTTTGTATCGCGAGGAGTTATACAAATTTGAAAAAAAAACGTAAGCCCGTAGCCCGTATATATCGTAGATAGCATAGCAAAATTCCCTCACGGGCATCACACGGAACCCTCACGGCTGTACGGATACCGCGCATTCTCTGCACGGGCACCGTTCGATTTCCGTGAGGAGGTTGCGGAGATGGCACGATAACCGTTCAATCTCTGGGCAGCTTTTGTAAGGACATCCCACGGCCTTCCCCAGATGACCGATACAGGAAATGGGACGATGTCCGTAAATAATGTAAACACAAACGTCGTAGTCCTTAGCCACCTAAGATGCCCGAAAAATCGCACAGAAAATCGTAAACCTATTTATCACACGGCGCCGGTGGAAATGTGAACTGGACATTAAGCACGAGAAGGGGTAACAATACACTAAATGCTGTTCTCAGTATTAACAGAACAAAGCAAAACAAAATTGCTTGCTCTTGAAATCTTCCAGCAGCAGATGCTCGTATATCATTTTTGAAGCGACAAGTCAGACTATCTAATTCCGCAGGCAGTGTGCATTTTTGTGTATATTTTTCTTCGCTCGCTGCGCTCGCTCATATAAAGAATTATTAGTATTTGGGAAGGCATACGAAGTGGGCATGCAAGGGAGGTGACAATAAATCTTTGATATGTTATAGGCATGTGGTGTACTTTGATGACAAAATGATACTTAATCATGGATAGAGCATATAAAGGACTTGATTTAAAAAGGGAAGCTGCTCATTTTTCAATTCACTTTGTTTAATAATTTCGATTTATTGGAGTAATTTCAGTACATGTGAGAGCTATAGGGTCGAAAGAGATATAGCAGCGATATACATGACAGAAGAAACAGCAGAGTTAATAAGGACTGGAATAAGATAAATGAGGACGAGAAATTGGTTGAGGATGAAAAGTGGAATTAATAGTATACCTCTTTGTTTACGTTATGCCTGTTAAAACAAACGAGAACGAGATTTCTGTCACTTCTTACTATACTAGTATTCCTTTTTTTCTCTTTAGATTTTACCATTATCCCTTATTATTCATTCCCGCTCTTTCTCTGCACTTCATATGCCACCGGTTCGATTTCCTTCTCTTTCTCACTCTCTCTCTCTCTCCCTCTCTCTCTCTCTCTCTCTCTCTCTCTCTCTCTTTGCATACATCTAGGAACCCGAAATGAAACAATGAGAATAAACATAGGTATGCACAGCGGTTCTGTTTAATTTTCAACAAAAATTATATACCACGGCATGGTTTTCTTCTTTTTTTGGGGGGGGGGGGGAGACTGTTCATGAGTTATTCTGGCAATATACATCGTCCATGTATCAATGATTACGAGACAACATCCACGGTCTCCCCGAACTGTCGTCTAGGTGGTTCGACGAGAGACTTATGAACTCCGCGACTTCGACGAGTTGAAGCTTTCAGCGATGAAGAGAAACTGGTAGAAGGCTGAAGTTGAGGGTATACGCCAAATGCTGGTGTCTCGATTGGTAGCTGTGGTAACACCCCCTGGTTCAAGAGGTGCATATCGTGGTACGACGGGTACTGCGGATGGCAACAGGTGAATAAAGCGTGGTTCATCACTGGTATGACTTCTTGCGTAGCGGCTGACCTCGTTGAGTATGGCGAGTAGCGGAGTGGTAGCCAGTGATACATGGGGTAATGGGCTCGAAGAGACGCTACTCGGTGTAGTGGCGACGGCGGCAACGGCGAAACTTCAACTGGGCTTGGGGAGACGGGAGAGGTTAAAGGTGCATCAGTATTCTTTGGTGGCCATGGCGAAGGTGGTGGTGTAAGCGGTAATGGATGCTGTGGTGTGGAAGACCTGGCCCGTGACGACTCAGCGGGTTCTCGACGTGGAGGGGAAGGAGTTCTCAGGAGCTGTCGTCTTGCTGTTCTATGTGGTGATGAGGAACCGATCTTGTTGACGGTTGTAGCCAGCAGGGCGAGAGGACGTGGTTTATCAAGTTCCGACGAATCGAAGGGGATCTGGAAGACGAGTGCGAATAAATATTAGCTATTTCAGCCGATTTATACAATATTTTTTTAAAAACGGTGTGTTTGTAGTCTTTGTGAAAGATCTTTTAGCAAGTCTCATGCTCTATCAGTCGCTGTTAAATAAAGATGAATTCGTTAAAGAATTTACGATTAAAGGATATGATTAGGAAAAGTTGAACAAGTAGCTACCATGAAAAAGGAAAAACTCTAGGGCCCTTTTCAACAAAAGAAAGAGATAGAGGATGGGGCAGAACTAGAGATGAGAAATATATATCTTACCTGCAAGTATTTTGTGGATGGATACGTTGCCATTTTCCTGATGGAGGGTATGGTGAATTTATAAATTAGTTTCTGAGGATGAAGTTAGCCTTAGTACTTCAGTGATGTTCTAAGCTGATGAGAGTATCGTGAGATCTTGTTGCAGATTCAAAGCTAAAAGCAGGAATGAAGACTAATACTGTTTTCACACTGCCGAAACGGAATATCCATGCCGTTATATTTCATTACGCTTCACTTTCAAAACGCTTCCAAAACGCTTCTGGTTTCTGTTCACACTGAACCAATGAAGTCCGTTTTGAGCGAAAGCGTAATATTACGGTGTGAGAGAGTGCGGAAATACGTCATTACCCACCATGCATTTTGCTATCTCTAGCTGTATAAGCGCGCGGTATACAAACACCCAACGTATACGTAAACATTAGTAAACTTATTTTTTTTGGTTTTATTTGATATATGTAACAAAACAAATCAGTTATTCAGAATAAAATGTATAACTATTACTTAACTTATTGCAATTTGTTTAAATTTACTGAATAATTATTTTTTTATTTGTATGTATAGTTTAATTTTTAAACTCATGTACGAATGCTAACGCGTTTGTTTCTTCATACATGATTCGCGTCCATGCAGCTAGTAGCCTCGAACGTACGCTGCACTGCCATGCCGATCCATGCAGCTCGCTAGCGCTGCGATCGAAGATACCCGCGCTTTCACTCATTTCCCGCATTTTCCAGGTTTTTGGTGGGAACCTGGTTGACCTTTGACATTTCATTCCGCTTTATTTCCTTTTTTCTGTACATACCAAAAAATAAAGCGTCATATTTGGAATATTCCGTTTTCAAAACACCTCAAAACCTAGTGATAGACCTCACACGTAGATTGCGGAATATTTGATTCCGTTTTTAAATATGACGCTTTGCCGAGCGTTCATACCAAAGCGTTTTTTTCAAAAAACGCTTTTATTCCGTTATATTTGTTTGGTGTGAAAGTGGTATTAAAGTGAGCCACTGGACTATTTATCAGCCTTTTGCCACCAGCCTGGGAACCCGGACGTGGGGATGATCCCTTTAGATCGAGAGATCACACAATTCGTCTGATTTTCGCCGCAGACCGTCACCTGTAGCCAATGCTGTCATTAAATCAATCTGCTGACCAATCAACGGACACGCTGTTCACTCGCTAACCAATCAGGGGACGCACCAACAATGGTATGATTGTAAACCCTCGGCGGCCTGTAATGTAATTCAGTCGACACACTGACCAATTAAGGGGCGCAAAACAATGGTTTGATTGCGGACACTCGGCTTCGTCTGATGTCATTCAATCACTGAGCTGACCAATCACGGAACATACTATTGTTTAATCGCTTGAACGCTATTGCCACTGTTCACCCCGTATGAATGATCGAGAGAATATGAAAAAGACTAGGCCAACTTCACATATCCTTTTCAAACCAGGTCATCTCAAACGTAAATGGGGGACTTGGAGAGCTATGATATCCGACGAAGAACAAGTGGTCAATATTACAAAACTTACTATGCCAATTTTGTTGACTATTTTCAGTAATACATGTATATACACCTTGCTTGGAAAAAATATATGAAGGAAAAAATACTAACTCTAATCAGATTACATTCAGGTAAAGGTAAAATTTGTGAGCTGTTCCATTCTATTATACCAGTGTGATAAGATAAAGTAAAAAGAAAGAACCTGAAAAAAGATAGCTCTCCATTCAAATTACCAAGAAAATTACCTGACAAATTTGGAACAAACTTTTATAAAGCATGTGTGTATTGATTCATACGCTCGTTTCTGTAAAGTTCATACAGATTGCCCAAGGCATGCATAAAACACTATGTACAGGCAGTATTTTAATTCTTTTTCTGTCCGAGAATTTTTGATTGTTGATGAATACATCATTCCC
>JAPZVO010000408.1:0-41257 GCA_029962745.1 Echinometra lucunter
CCTTCCAAGAAATTCTATTATCCAAACATCTCTGGAATTATGACACCACATTTTGAGTTCTGGGCCACTGATTTTCATTACTTTGGTTTTATCAAAAAGTGCCTAAAAGATTTCAAAGACAAAAAAAACAGGCATAACAGTAGTAGACACTCAAAATTTCTCATAGAAACCTTTCCCCTCACAATATCTCCTATGCCTTCCACAAAAATGCAAATATCAATGCTTCTCTGGATGTGTGACACCACTTTTTGGGCCACTGTGACACTGCTTATCATATCTTAGGTTTTACTGGAAACTACCTGAGAGATCCGAAAGACAACAGGGACAGGCATAACGGAAGTAGAGTTAGTAAACCCTCAAAATTTCTCCTGGAAACCATTCTTCTTAAAATAGTATCTTTACCTTCCAAGAACTTTTATTATCCAAACATCTCTGGAATTATGACACCACTGTTTGAGCTCTGGGCCACTGTCTATCAATACTCAGGTTTTGCTAAAAATGTACGAGATATAACAAAGACAACAAAAACAGGCATCACAGTGGTACACCCCAAAGTTTCTTTCAGAAACCCTTTCCCTCACAGTAGTGTCATTGCCTTAAAAACCTACTAGTATCAAAACTTCTCTAGAATTGTGACACCACTTTTTTGAGCTCTGACCACTGTTTATCAATGCTCAGGTTTTTCCTAGAAAATGCCTGAGAGATACCAAAGAAAACAGGGACAGGCACCACAGTATTAGACCTAAAAATTTCTTTTAGAAAGCTTTCAGCTCTTGATCTTTTCTTTGCTTTCCAAATATTTACAAATATCAATGCTTCTCTGGATTTGTGACACCAGTTTTGTGAGCCACTGTGCCACTGCTTATCATAGCTTAGGTTTTACTAGAATATACCTGAGGGGTCCGAAAGACAACAGGACACCCACAACATTAGTAGACTGTCAAAATTTCTCCTAAAAACTATTTTTCTTAAATATTGTCTTTGCCCTGCCAAAAATGCTATTATCAAAACTTCTCTAGATTTGTGACACCTCTTTTTTGAGCTCTGGGCCACTGTTTTTCAATACTCAGGTTTTGCTAAAAATGTGTGAGATATCCCAAAGACAACAAAAACAGGCATCACAGTGGTACACCCCAAAGTTTCTTTCAGAAACCCTTTCCCTCACAGTAGTGTCATTGCCTTAAAACAACCTGCTATTATCAAAACTTCTCTGGAATTGTGACACCACTTTTTTGAGCTCTGACCACTGTTTATCAATGCTCAGGTTTTACTAGAAAATGCCCAAGAGATACCAAAGAAAACAGGGACAGGCACCACAGTATTAGACCCTAAAACTTTCTTTTAGAAAGCTTTCAGCTCTTGATCTTTTCTTTGCTTTCCAAATATTTACAAATATCCATGCTTCTCTGGATTTGTGACACCAGTTTTGTGAGCCACTGTGCCACTGCTTATCATAGCTTAGGGTTTACTAGAATATACCTGAGGGGTCCCAAAGACAACAGGGACACCCACAACAATAGTAGACTGTCAAAATTTCTCCTAAAAACTATTCTTCTTAAATATTGTCTTTGCCCTGCCAAAAAATGCTATTATCAAAACTTCTCTAGATTTGTGACACCTCTTTTTTTGAGCTCTGGGCCACTGTTTTTCAATACTCAGGTTTTGCTAAAAATGTGTGAGATATCCCAAAGACAACAAAAACAGGCATCACAGTGGTACACCCCAAAGTTTCTTTCAGAAACCCTTTCCCTCACAGTAGTGTCATTGCCTTAAAACAACCTGCTATTATCAAAACTTCTCTGGAATTATGACACCACTTTCTTGGGCTCTGACCACTGTTTATCAATGCTCAGGTTTTACTAGAAAATGCCTGAGAGATACCAAAGAAAACAGGGACAGGCACCACAGTATGAGACCCTTAAAAATTTCTTTTAGAAAGCTTTCTGCTCCCGATCTTTTCTTTGCTTTCCAAATATTTGCAAATATCAATGCTTCTCTGGATTTGTGACACCAGTTTTGTGAGCCACTGTGCCACTGCTTATCATAGCTTAGGTTTTATTAGAATATACCTGAGGGATCCCAAAGAACAACAGGGACACCCACAACAATAGTAGACTGTCAAAATTTCTCCTAAAAACTATTCTTCACAAATATTGTCTTTGCCCTGCCAAAAAATTGCTATTATCAAAACTTCTCTGGAATTATGACACATTTTGAGTTCTGGGCCACTGATTTTCATTACTTTGGTTTTATCAAAAATGCCTAAAAGATTTCAAAGACAAAAAAAACGGGCATAACAGTAGTAAATACTCAAAACTTCTCATAGAAACCTTTCCCCTCACAATATCTCCTATGCCTCCAACAAAAATGCAAATATCAATGCTTCTCTGGATGTGTGACACCACTTTTTGGGCCACTGTGACACTGCTTATCATATCTTAGGTTTTACTGGAAACTACCTGAGAGATCTGAAAGACAACAGGGACAGGCATAACGGAAGTAGAGTTAGTAAACCCTCAAAATTTCTCCTGGAAACCATTCTTCTTAAAATAGTATCTTTACCTTCCAAGAACTTTTTTATTATCCAAACATCTCTGGAATTATGACTCCACTGTTTGAGCTCTGGGCCACTGTTTTTCAATACTCAGGTTTTGCTAAAAATGTGTGAGATATCCCAAAGACAACAAAAAAAGGCATCACAGTGGTACACCCCAAAGTTTCTTTCAGAAACCCTTTCCCTCACAGTAGTGGCATTGCCTTAAAAAAACCCTGCGATTACCAAAACTTCTCTGGAATTGTGATACCACTTTCTTGAACTCTGACCACTGTTTATCAATGCTAAGGTTTTACTACAAAATGCCTGAGAGATACCAAAGAAAACAGGGACAGGCACTACAGTATTAGACCCATAAAATTTCTTTTAGAAAGCTTTCTGCTACCGATCTTTTCTTTGCTTACCAAATATTTGCAAATATCAATGCTTCTCTGGATTTGTGACACCAGTTTTGTGAGCCACTGTGCCACTGCTTATCATAGCTTAGGTTTTAATAGGATATACCTGAGGGGTACCAAAGACAACAGGGACACCCACAACAAGAGTAGACTGTCAAAATTTCTCCTAAATACTTTTCTTCTTAAATATTGTCTTTGCCCTGCCAAGAAATGCTATTATCAAAACTTCTCTAGATTTGTGACACCTCTTTTTGAGCTCTGGGCCACTGTTTTTCAATACTCAGATTTTGCTAAAAATGTGTGAGATATCCCAAAGACAACACAAAAAGGCATCACAGTGGTACACCCCAAAGTTTCTTTCAGAAACCCTTTCCCTCACATTAGTGTCATTGCCTTAAAACAACCTGCTATTATCAAAACTTCTCTGGAATTATGACACCACTTTCTTGGGCTCTGACCGCTGTTTATCAATGCTCGGGTTTTACTAGAAAATGCCTGAGAGATACCAAAGAAAACAGGGACAGGCACCACAGCATGAGACCCTTAAAAATTTCTTTTAGAAAGCTTTCTGCTCCCGATCTTTTCTTTGCTTTTAAAAAATTTACAAATATCAATGCTTCTCTGGATTTGTGACACCAGTTTTGTGAGCCACTGTGCCACTGCTTATCATAGCTTAGGTTTTAATAGGATATACCTGAGGGGTACCAAAGACAACAGGGACACCCACAACAAGAGTAGACTGTCAAAATTTCTCCTAAATACTTTTCTTCTTAAATATTGTCTTTGCCCTGCCAAAAAATGCTATTATCAAAACTTCTCTAGATTTGTGACACCTCTTTTTTGAGCTCTGGGCCACTGTTTTTCAATACTCAGATTTTGCTAAAAATGTGTGAGATATCCCAAAGACAACACAAAAAGGCATCACAGTGGTACACCCCAAAGTTTCTTTCAGAAACCCTTTCCCTCACAGTAGTGTCATTGCCTTAAAACAACCTGCTATTATCAAAACTTCTCTGGAATTATGACACCACTTTCTTGGGCTCTGACCACTGTTTATCAATGCTCAGGTTTTACTAGAAAATGCCTGAGAGATACCAAAGAAAACAGGGACAGGCACCACAGTATGAGACCCTTAAAAATTTCTTTTAGAAAGCTTTCTGCTCCCGATCTTTTCTTTGCTTTCCAAATATTTGCAAATATCAATGCTTCTCTGGATTTGTGACACCAGTTTTGTGAGCCACTGTGCCACTGCTTATCATAGCTTAGGTTTTATTAGAATATACCTGAGGGATCCCAAAGAACAACAGGGACACCCACAACAATAGTAGACTGTCAAAATTTCTCCTAAAAACTATTCTTCACAAATATTGTCTTTGCCCTGCCAAAAAATTGCTATTATCAAAACTTCTCTGGAATTATGACACATTTTGAGTTCTGGGCCACTGATTTTCATTACTTTGGTTTTATCAAAAATGCCTAAAAGATTTCAAAGACAAAAAAAACGGGCATAACAGTAGTAAATACTCAAAACTTCTCATAGAAACCTTTCCCCTCACAATATCTCCTATGCCTCCAACAAAAATGCAAATATCAATGCTTCTCTGGATGTGTGACACCACTTTTTGGGCCACTGTGACACTGCTTATCATATCTTAGGTTTTACTGGAAACTACCTGAGAGATCTGAAAGACAACAGGGACAGGCATAACGGAAGTAGAGTTAGTAAACCCTCAAAATTTCTCCTGGAAACCATTCTTCTTAAAATAGTATCTTTACCTTCCAAGAACTTTTTTATTATCCAAACATCTCTGGAATTATGACTCCACTGTTTGAGCTCTGGGCCACTGTTTTTCAATACTCAGGTTTTGCTAAAAATGTGTGAGATATCCCAAAGACAACAAAAAAAGGCATCACAGTGGTACACCCCAAAGTTTCTTTCAGAAACCCTTTCCCTCACAGTAGTGGCATTGCCTTAAAAAAACCCTGCGATTACCAAAACTTCTCTGGAATTGTGATACCACTTTCTTGAACTCTGACCACTGTTTATCAATGCTAAGGTTTTACTACAAAATGCCTGAGAGATACCAAAGAAAACAGGGACAGGCACTACAGTATTAGACCCATAAAATTTCTTTTAGAAAGCTTTCTGCTACCGATCTTTTCTTTGCTTACCAAATATTTGCAAATATCAATGCTTCTCTGGATTTGTGACACCAGTTTTGTGAGCCACTGTGCCACTGCTTATCATAGCTTAGGTTTTAATAGGATATACCTGAGGGGTACCAAAGACAACAGGGACACCCACAACAAGAGTAGACTGTCAAAATTTCTCCTAAATACTTTTCTTCTTAAATATTGTCTTTGCCCTGCCAAGAAATGCTATTATCAAAACTTCTCTAGATTTGTGACACCTCTTTTTTGAGCTCTGGGCCACTGTTTTTCAATACTCAGATTTTGCTAAAAATGTGTGAGATATCCCAAAGACAACACAAAAAGGCATCACAGTGGTACACCCCAAAGTTTCTTTCAGAAACCCTTTCCCTCACATTAGTGTCATTGCCTTAAAACAACCTGCTATTATCAAAACTTCTCTGGAATTATGACACCACTTTCTTGGGCTCTGACCGCTGTTTATCAATGCTCGGGTTTTACTAGAAAATGCCTGAGAGATACCAAAGAAAACAGGGACAGGCACCACAGCATGAGACCCTTAAAAATTTCTTTTAGAAAGCTTTCTGCTCCCGATCTTTTCTTTGCTTTTAAAAAATTTACAAATATCAATGCTTCTCTGGATTTGTGACACCACTTTTGAGCCACTGTGCCACTGCTTATCTTAGCTTAGGTTTTACTAGAATATACTTGAGCTGAGAGATCCCCCCCCAAAAAAAAAAAACGGAGACAGGCACCACAGTAACAGACCATGACATTTTTTCCTAGAAACCCTTCTTCATAAAATATTATCTTTACCTTCCAAGAAATTCTATTATCCAAACATCTCTGGAATTATGACACCACATTTTGAGTTCTTGGCCACTGATTTTCATTACTTTGGTTTTATCAAAAATGCCTAAAAGATTTCAAAGACGAAAAAAAAACAGGCATAACAGTAGTAGACACTCAAAATTTCTCATAGAAACCTTTCCCCTCACAATATCTCCTATGCCTTCCACAAAAATGCAAATATCAATGCTTCTCTGGATGTGTGGCACCACTTTTTGGACCACTGTGACACTGCTTATCATATCTTAGGTTTTACTGGAAACTACCTGAGAGATCCGAAAGACAACAGGGACAGGCATAACGGAAGTAGAGTTAGTAAACCCTCAAAATTTCTCCTGGAAACCATTCTTCTTAAAATAGTATCTTTACCTTCCAAGAACTTTTATTATCCAAACATCTCTGGAATTATGACACCACTGTTTGAGCTCTGGGCCACTGTTTTTCAATACTCAGGTTTTGCTAAAAATGTACGAGATATAACAAAGACAACAAAAAAAGGCATCACAGTGGTACACCCCAAAGTTTCTTTCAGAAACCCTTTCCCTCACAGTAGTGTCATTGCCTTAAAAACCTGCTAGTATCAAAACTTCTCTGGAATTGTGACACCACTTTTTTGAGCTCTGACCACTGTTTATCAATGCTCAGGTTTTACTAGAAAATGCCTGAGAGATACCAAAGAAAACAGGGACAGGCACCACAGCATGAGACCCTTAAAAATTTCTTTTAGAAAGCTTTCTGCTCCCGATCTTTTCTTTGCTTTTAAAAAATTTGCAAATATCAATGCTTCTCTGGATTTGTGACACCACTTTTGAGCCACTGTGCCACTGCTTATCTTAGCTTAGGTTTTACTAGAATATACTTGAGCTGAGAGATCCCCCCCCCAAAAAAAAAAACGGAGACAGGCACCACAGTAACAGACCATGACATTTTTTCCTAGAAACCCTTCTTCATAAAATATTATCTTTACCTTCCAAGAAATTCTATTATCCAAACATCTCTGGAATTATGACACCACATTTTGAGTTCTGGGCCACTGATTTTCATTACTTTGGTTTTATCAAAAATGCCTAAAAGATTTCAAAGACGAAAAAAAACAGGCATAACAGTAGTAGACACTCAAAATTTCTCATAGAAACCTTTCCCCTCACAATATCTCCTATGCCTTCCACAAAAATGCAAATATCAATGCTTCTCTGGATGTGTGACACCACTTTTTGGACCACTGTGACACTGCTTATCATATCTTAGGTTTTACTGGAAACTACCTGAGAGATCCGAAAGACAACAGGGACAGGCATAACGGAAGTAGAGTTAGTAAACCCTCAAAATTTCTCCGGGAAACCATTCTTCTTAAAATAGTATCTTTACCTTCCAAGAACTTTTATTATCCAAACATCTCTGGAATTATGACACCACTGTTTGAGCTCTGGGCCACTGTTTTTCAATACTCAGGTTTTGCTAAAAATGTACGAGATATAACAAAGACAACAAAAAAAGGCATCACAGTGGTACACCCAAAGTTTCTTTCAGAAACCCTTTCCCTCACAGTAGTGTCATTGCCTTAAAAACCTGCTAGTATCAAAACTTCTCTGGAATTGTGACACCACTTTTTTGAGCTCTGACCACTGTTTATCAATGCTCAGGTTTTACTAGAAAATGCCTGAGAGATACCAAAGAAAACAGGGACAGGCACCACAGCATGAGACCCTTAAAAATTTCTTTTAGAAAGCTTTCTGCTCCCGATCTTTTCTTTGCTTTTAAAAAATTTGCAAATATCAATGCTTCTCTGGATTTGTGACACCACTTTTGAGCCACTGTGCCACTGCTTATCTTAGCTTAGGTTTTACTAGAATATACTTGAGCTGAGAGATCCCCCCCCCCCAAAAAAAAAACGGAGACAGGCACCACAGTAACAGACCATGACATTTTTTCCTAGAAACCCTTCTTCATAAAATATTATCTTTACCTTCCAAGAAATTCTATTATCCAAACATCTCTGGAATTATGACAACACATTTTGAGTTCTGGGCCACTGATTTTCATTACTTTGGTTTATCAAAAATGCCTAAAAGATTTCAAAGACGAAAAAAAACAGGCATAACAGTAGTAGACACTCAAAATTTCTCATAGAAACCTTTCCCCTCACAATATCTCCTATGCCTTCCACAAAAATGCAAATATCAATGCTTCTCTGGATGTGTGACACCACTTTTTGGACCACTGTGACACTGCTTATCATATCTTAGGTTTTACTGGAAACTACCTGAGAGATCCGAAAGACAACAGGGACAGGCATAACGGAAGTAGAGTTAGTAAACCCTCAAAATTTCTCCTGGAAACCATTCTTCTTAAAATAGTATCTTTACCTTCCAAGAACTTTTATTATCCAAACATCTCTGGAATTATGACACCACTGTTTGAGCTCTGGGCCACTGTTTTTCAATACTCAGGTTTTGCTAAAAATGTACGAGATATAACAAAGACAACAAAAAAAGGCATCACAGTGGTACACCCCAAAGTTTCTTTCAGAAACCCTTTCCCTCACAGTAGTGTCATTGCCTTAAAAACCTGCTAGTATCAAAACTTCTCTGGAATTGTGACACCACTTTTTTGAGCTCTGACCACTGTTTATCAATGCTCAGGTTTTACTAGAAAATGCCTGAGAGATACCAAAGAAAACAGGGACAGGCACCACAGCATGAGACCCTTAAAAATTTCTTTAGAAAGCTTTCTGCTCCCGATCTTTTCTTTGCTTTTAAAAAATTTGCAAATATCAATGCTTCTCTGGATTTGTGACACCACTTTTGAGCCACTGTGCCACTGCTTATCTTAGCTTAGGTTTTACTAGAATATACTCGAGCTGAGAGATCCCCCCCCCCCAAAAAAAAAAAAACGGAGACAGGCACCACAGTAACAGACCATGACATTTTTTCCTAGAAACCCTTCTTCATAAAATATTATCTTTACCTTCCAAGAAATTCTATTATCCAAACATCTCTGGAATTATGACACCACATTTTGAGTTCTGGGCCACTGATTTTCATTACTTTGGTTTTATCAAAAATGCCTAAAAGATTTCAAAGACGAAAAAAAACAGGCATAACAGTAGTAGACACTCAAAATTTCTCATAGAAACCTTTCCCCTCACAATATCTCCTATGCCTTCCACAAAAATGCAAATATCAATGCTTCTCTGGATGTGTGACACCACTTTTTGGACCACTGTGACACTGCTTATCATATCTTAGGTTTTACTGGAAACTACCTGAGAGATCCGAAAGACAACAGGGACAGGCATAACGGAAGTAGAGTTAGTAAACCCTCAAAATTTCTCCTGGAAACCATTCTTCTTAAAATAGTATCTTTACCTTCCAAGAACTTTTATTATCCAAACATCTCTGGAATTATGACACCACTGTTTGAGCTCTGGGCCACTGTTTTTCAATACTCAGGTTTTGCTAAAAATGTACGAGATATAACAAAGACAACAAAAAAAGGCATCACAGTGGTACACCCCAAAGTTTCTTTCAGAAACCCTTTCCCTCACAGTAGTGTCATTGCCTTAAAAACCTGCTAGTATCAAAACTTCTCTGGAATTGTGACACCACTTTTTTGAGCTCTGACCACTGTTTATCAATGCTCAGGTTTTACTAGAAAATGCCTGAGAGATACCAAAGAAAACAGGGACAGGCACCACAGCATGAGACCCTTAAAAATTTCTTTTAGAAAGCTTTCTGCTCCCGATCTTTTCTTTGCTTTTAAAAAATTTGCAAATATCAATGCTTCTCTGGATTTGTGACACCACTTTTGAGCCACTGTGCCACTGCTTATCTTAGCTTAGGTTTTACTAGAATATACTTGAGCTGAGAGATCCCCCCCCCCCCAAAAAAAAAAAACGGAGACAGGCACCACAGTAACAGACCATGACATTTTTTCCTAGAAACCCTTCTTCATAAAATATTATCTTTACCTTCCAAGAAATTCTATTATCCAAACATCTCTGGAATTATGACACCACATTTTGAGTTCTGGGCCACTGATTTTCATTACTTTGGTTTTATCAAAAATGCCTAAAAGATTTCAAAGACGAAAAAAAACAGGCATAACAGTAGTAGACACTCAAAATTTCTCATAGAAACCTTTCCCCTCACAATATCTCCTATGCCTTCCACAAAAATGCAAATATCAATGCTTCTCTGGATGTGTGACACCACTTTTTGGACCACTGTGACACTGCTTATCATATCTTAGGTTTTACTGGAAACTACCTGAGAGATCCGAAAGACAACAGGGACAGGCATAATGGAAGTAGAGTTAGTAAACCCTCAAAATTTCTCCTGGAAACCATTCTTCTTAAAATAGTATCTTTACCTTCCAAGAACTTTTATTATCCAAACATCTCTGGAATTATGACACCACTGTTTGAGCTCTGGGCCACTGTTTTTCAATACTCAGGTTTTGCTGAAAATGTGCGAGATATAACAAAGACAACAAAAACAGGCATCACAGTGGTACACCCCAAAGTTTCTTTCAGAAACCCTTTCCCTCACAGTAGTGTCATTGCCTTAAAAACCTGCTAGTATCAAAACTTCTCTGGAATTGTGACACCACTTTTTTGAGCTCTGACCACTGTTTATCAATGCTCAGGTTTTACTAGAAAATGCCTGAGAGATACCAAAGAAAACAGGGACAGGCACCACAGTATTAGACCTAAAAATTTCTTTTAGAAAGCTTTCAGCTCTTGATCTTTTCTTTGCTTTCCAAATATTTACAAATATCAATGCTTCTCTGGATTTGTGACACCAGTTTTGTGAGCCACTGTGCCACTGCTTATCATAACTTAGGTTTTACTAGAATATACTTGAGGGGTCCCAAACACAACAGGGACACCCACAACAATAGTAGACTGTCAAAATTTCTCCTAAAAACTATTCTTCTTAAATATTGTCTTTGCCATGCCAAAAATGCTATTATCAAAACTTCTCTAGATTTGTGACACCTCTTTTTTGAGCTCTGGGCCACTGTTTTTCAATACTCAGGTTTTGCTAAAAATGTGTGAGATATCCCAAAGACAACATAAACAGGCATCACAGTGGTACACCCCAAAGTTTCTTTCAGAAACCCTTTCCCTCACAGTAGTGTCATTGCCTTAAAAAAAAAAAACTTCTTATATTATCAAAACTTCTCTGGAATTGTGACACCTCTTTTTTGAGCTCTGGGCCACTGTTTTTCAATACTCAGGTTTTGCTAGAAATGTGTGAGATATCCCAAAGACAACAAAAAAAGGCATCACAGTGGTACACACCAAAGTTTCTTTCAGAAACCCTTTCCCTCACAGTAGTGTCATTGCCTTAAAACAACCTGCTATTATCACAACTTCTCTGGAATTGTGACACCACTTTTTTGAGCTCTGTCCATTGTTTTTCAATGCTCAGGTTTTACGAGAAAATGCCTGAGAGATACCAAAGAAAACAGGGACAGGCACCACAGTATTAGACCCTAAAAATTTCTTTTAGAAAAGCTTTCTGCTCCGATCTTTTCTCTGCTTTCCAAATATTTGCAAATATCAATGCTTCTCTAGATTTGTGACACCAGTTTTGTGAGCCACTGTGCCACAGCTTATCATAGCTTAGGGTTTACTAGAATATACCTGAGGGGTCCCAAAGACAACAGGGACACCCACAACAATAGTAGACTGTCAAAATTTCTCCTAAAAACTATTCTTCTTAAATATTGTCTTTGCCCTGCCAAAAAATGCTATTATCAAAACTTCTCTAGATTTGTGACACCTCTTTTTTGAGCTCTGGGCCACTGTTTTTCAATACTCAGATTTTGCTAAAAATGTGTGAGATATCCCAAAGACAACAAAAACAGGCATCACAGTGGTACACCCCAAAGTTTCTTTCAGAAACCCTTTCCCTCACAGTAGTGTCATTGCCTTAAAACAACCTGCTATTATCAAAACTTCTCTGGAATTATGACACCACTTTCTTGGGCTCTGACCACTGTTTATCAATGCTCAGGTTTTACTAGAAAATGCCTGAGAGATACCAAAGAAAACAGGGACAGGCACCACAGTATGAGACCCTTAAAAATTTCTTTTAGAAAGCTTTCTGCTCCCGATCTTTTCTTTGCTTTCCAAATATTTGCAAATATCAATGCTTCTCTGGATTTGTGACACCAGTTTTGTGAGCCACTGTGCCACTGCTTATCATAGCTTAGGTTTTATTAGAATATACCTGAGGGATCCCAAAGAACAACAGGGACACCCACAACAATAGTAGACTGTCAAAATTTCTCCTAAAAACTATTCTTCACAAATATTGTCTTTGCCCTGCCAAAAAATTGCTATTATCAAAACTTCTCTGGAATTATGACACATTTTGAGTTCTGGGCCACTGATTTTCATTACTTTGGTTTTATCAAAAATGCCTAAAAGATTTCAAAGACAAAAAAACGGGCATAACAGTAGTAAACACTCAAAATTTCTCATAGAAACCTTTCCCCTCACAATATCTCCTATGCCTCCAACAAAAATGCAAATATCAATGCTTCTCTGGATGTGTGACACCACTTTTTGGGCCACTGTGACACTGCTTATCATATCTTAGGTTTTACTGGAAACTACCTGAGAGATCTGAAAGACAACAGGGACAGGCATAACAGAAGTAGAGTTAGTAAACCCTCAAAATTTCTCCTGGAAACCATTCTTCTTAAAATAGTATCTTTACCTTCCAAGAACTTTTTTATTATCCAAACATCTCTGGAATTATGACTCCACTGTTTGAGCTTTGGGCCACTGTTTTTCAATACTCAGGTTTTGCTAAAAATGTGTGAGATATCCCAAAGACAACAAAAAAAGGCATCACAGTGGTACACCCCAAAGTTTCTTTCAGAAACCCTTTCCCTCACAGTAGTGGCATTGCCTTAAAAAAACCCTGCGATTACCAAAACTTCTCTGGAATTGTGATACCACTTTCTTGAACTCTGACCACTGTTTATCAATGCTAAGGTTTTACTACAAAATGCCTGAGAGATACCAAAGAAAACAGGGACAGGCACTACAGTATTAGACCCATAAAATTTCTTTTAGAAAGCTTTCTGCTACCGATCTTTTCTTTGCTTACCAAATATTTGCAAATATCAATGCTTCTCTGGATTTGTGACACCAGTTTTGTGAGCCACTGTGCCACTGCTTATCATTGCTTAGGTTTTAATAGGATATACCTGAGGGGTACCAAAGACAACAGGGACACCCACAACAAGAGTAGACTGTCAAAATTTCTCCTAAATACTTTTCTTCTTAAATATTGTCTTTGCCCTGCCAAGAAATGCTATTATCAAAACTTCTCTAGATTTGTGACACCTCTTTTTTGAGCTCTGGGCCACTGTTTTTCAATACTCAGATTTTGCTAAAAATGTGTGAGATATCCCAAAGACAACACAAAAAGGCATCACAGTGGTACACCCCAAAGTTTCTTTCAGAAACCCTTTCCCTCACATTAGTGTCATTGCCTTAAAACAACCTGCTATTATCAAAACTTCTCTGGAATTATGACACCACTTTCTTGGGCTCTGACCGCTGTTTATCAATGCTCGGGTTTTACTAGAAAATGCCTGAGAGATACCAAAGAAAACAGGGACAGGCACCACAGCATGAGACCCTTAAAAATTTCTTTTAGAAAGCTTTCTGCTCCCAATCTTTTCTTTGCTTTTAAAAAATTTACTACGAATATCAATGCTTCTCTGGATTTGTGACACCACTTTTGAGCCACTGTGCCACTGCTTATCTTAGCTTAGGTTTTACTAGAATATACTTGAGCTGAGAGATCCCCCCCCCAAAAAAAAAAAAAACGGAGACAGGCACCACAGTAACAGACCATGACATTTTTTCCTAGAAACCCTTCTTCATAAAATATTATCTTTACCTTCCAAGAAATTCTATTATCCAAACATCTCTGGAATTATGACACCACATTTTGAGTTCTGGGCCACTGATTTTCATTACTTTGGTTTTATCAAAAATGCCTAAAAGATTTCAAAGACGAAAAAAAAACAGGCATAACAGTAGTAGACACTCAAAATTTCTCATAGAAACCTTTCCCCTCACAATATCTCCTATGCCTTCCACAAAAATGCAAATATCAATGCTTCTCTGGATGTGTGACACCACTTTTTGGACCACTGTGACACTGCTTATCATATCTTAGGTTTTACTGGAAACTACCTGAGAGATCCGAAAGACAACAGGGACAGGCATAACGGAAGTAGAGTTAGTAAACCCTCAAAATTTCTCCTGGAAACCATTCTTCTTAAAATAGTATCTTTACCTTCCAAGAACTTTTATTATCCAAACATCTCTGGAATTATGACACCACTGTTTGAGCTCTGGGCCACTGTTTTTCAATACTCAGGTTTTGCTAGAAATGTGCAAGATATAACAAAGACAACAAAAACAGGCATCACAGTGGTACACCCCAAAGTTTCTTTCAGAAACCCTTTCCCTCACAGTAGTGTCATTGCCTTAAAAACCTGCTAGTATCAAAACTTCTCTGGAATTGTGACACCACTTTTTTGAGCTCTGACCACTGTTTATCAATGCTCAGGTTTTACTAGAAAATGCCTGAGAGATACCAAAGAAAACAGGGACAGGCACCACAGCATGAGACCCTTAAAAATTTCTTTTAGAAAGCTTTCTGCTCCCGATCTTTTCTTTGCTTTTAAAAAATTTACTACGAATATCAATGCTTCTCTGGATTTGTGACACCACTTTTGAGCCACTGTGCCACTGCTTATCTTAGCTTAGGTTTTACTAGAATATACTTGAGCTGAGAGATCCCCCCCCCCAAAAAAAAAAAAACGGAGACAGGCACCACAGTAACAGACCATGACATTTTTTCCTAGAAACCCTTCTTCATAAAATATTATCTTTACCTTCCAAGAAATTCTATTATCCAAACATCTCTGGAATTATGACACCACATTTTGAGTTCTGGGCCACTGATTTTCATTACTTTGGTTTTATCAAAAATGCCTAAAAGATTTCAAAGACGAAAAAAAACAGGCATAACAGTAGTAGACACTCAAAATTTCTCATAGAAACCTTTCCCCTCACAATATCTCCTATGCCTTCCACAAAAATGCAAATATCAATGCTTCTCTGGATGTGTGACACCACTTTTTGGACCACTGTGACACTGCTTATCATATCTTAGGTTTTACTGGAAACTACCTGAGAGATCCGAAAGACAACAGGGACAGGCATAACGGAAGTAGAGTTAGTAAACCCTCAAAATTTCTCCTGGAAACCATCCTTCTTAAAATAGTATCTTTACCTTCCAAGAACTTTTATTATCCAAACATCTCTGGAATTATGACACCACTGTTTGAGCTCTGGGCCACTGTTTTTCAATACTCAGGTTTTGCTAAAAATGTGCGAGATATAACAAAGACAACAAAAACAGGCATCACAGTGGTACACCCCAAAGTTTCTTTCAGAAACCCTTTCCCTCACAGTAGTGTCATTGCCTTAAAAACCTGCTAGTATCAAAACTTCTCTGGAATTGTGACACCACTTTTTGAGCTCTGACCACTGTTTATCAATGCTCAGGTTTTACTAGAAAATGCCTGAGAGATACCAAAGAAAACAGGGACAGGCACCACAGTATTAGACCTAAAAATTTCTTTTAGAAAGCTTTCAGCTCTTGATCTTTTCTTTGCTTTCCAAATATTTACAAATATCAATGCTTCTCTGGATTTGTGACACCAGTTTTGTGAGCCACTGTGCCACTGCTTATCATAACTTAGGTTTTACTAGAATATACTTGAGGGGTCCCAAACACAACAGGGACACCCACAACAATAGTAGACTGTCAAAATTTCTCCTAAAAACTATTCTTCTTAAATATTGTCTTTGCCATGCCAAAAATGCTATTATCAAAACTTCTCTAGATTTGTGACACCTCTTTTTTGAGCTCTGGGCCACTGTTTTTCAATACTCAGGTTTTGCTAAAAATGTGCGAGATATCCCAAAGACAACAAAAACAGGCATCACAGTGGTACACCCCAAAGTTTCTTTCAGAAACCCTTTCCCTCACAGTAGTGTCATTGCCTTAAAACAACCTGCTATTATCACAACTTCTCTGGAATTGTGACACCACTTTTTTGAGCTCTGTCCATTGTTTTTCAATGCTCAGGTTTTACGAGAAAATGCCTGAGAAATACCAAAGAAAACAGGGACAGGCACCACAGTATTAGAACCTAAAAATTTCTTTTAGAAAAGCTTTCTGCTCCGATCTTTTCTCTGCTTTCCAAATATTTGCAAATATCAATGCTTCTCTAGATTTGTGACACAAGTTTTGTGAGCCACTGTGCCACAGCTTATCATAGCTTAGGGTTTACTAGAATATACCTGAGGGGTCCCAAAGACAACAGGGACACCCACAACAATAGTAGACTGTCAAAATTTCTCCTAAAAACTATTCTTCTTAAATATTGTCTTTGCCCTGCCAAAAAGTGCTATTATCAAAACTTCTCTAGATTTGTGACACCTCTTTTTTGAGCTCTGGGCCACTGTTTTTCAATACTCAGGTTTTGCTAAAAATGTGTGAGATATCCCAGAGACAACAAAAACAGGCATCACAGTGGTACACCCCAAAGTTTCTTTCAGAAACCCTTTCCCTCACAGTAGTGTCATTGCCTTAAAACAACCTGCTATTATCAAAACTTCTCTGGAATTATGACACCACTTTCTTGGGCTCTGACCACTGTTTATCAATGCTCAGGTTTTACTAGAAAATGCCTGAGAGATACCAAAGAAAACAGGGACAGGCACCACAGTATGAGACCCTTAAAAATTTCTTTTAGAAAGCTTTCTGCTCCCGATCTTTTCTTTGCTTTCCAAATATTTGCAAATATCAATGCTTCTCTGGATTTGTGACACCAGTTTTGTGAGCCACTGTGCCACTGCTTCTTAGGTTTTACTAGAATATACCTGAGGGGTCCCAAAGAACAACAGGGACACCCACAACAATAGTAGACTGTCAAAATTTCTCCTAAAAACTATTCTTCTTAAATATTGTCTTTGCCCTGCCAAAAATGCTATTATCAAAACTTCTCTAGATTTGTGACACCTCTTTTTTGATCTCTGGGCCACTGTTTTTCAATACTCAGGTTTTGCTAAAAATGTGTGAGATATCCAAAAGACAACAGGAACAGACATCACAGTAGTAGACCATCAAAATTTCTTCTAGAAACCCTTACCCTCACAATATTGCCTTTGCCTTCCAAAAAATTGCAAATATTAATGGATTTGTGACACCACTTCTATTTTTAGCTTCGGGCCACCGTTTTTTCTTTTCTTAGGTTTAATAAGAAAATACCAGAGAGATTCCAAAGCCAGCCAAAACAGGCATAGAAGTGGTACACCCTTGAAATTTCTCCTAGAAACTATTCCCCTCAAAAAATTGTCTTTGCATTCCAAAAGAGTCTGATTTGATCCAAACTTCTCTGGATTTGTGACACCATTTTTGGGAGCTCTAGTCTTCTTAGGTTTTTACGATAAAAAGCCTGAGAGAATGCAAAGACATCATTATTTGGAGCAAAGGCCTAGGTAAAACTTTTACTACCAAAGGTAAAGTAAAAAGCATAGGTTTAGATGGAGGTACAAATCCACGTTTGGGAAGGTTTGTAGAAAATATGGAAAGGTTCTGGCAAAAAAGAGGGATCTAGTTCTTCTAAGAAGAAACGCACAAGTTTAGAATTTGAACAGCACCCAAATGTATTTTGTAGGGACTGCGTTCTTCAGGTTATGGGATGTTCTTGCTGTATCTCCAGAGATTTCTGATTCGCATTGCATCAGTCTGACCTTTCCCTGTTAAACACAAAGATTTGTAAGTCCCCCTGCAGTTAAAAACTTAGCAAGGATACCCAGATAGTAAGTGTGGCCTCTTTGTTTTCAGCAAATTGCTTTCATCAGGTAATCTTCATTACTTTTTGTGTGGAAATAGTTTTGTTCCAACTCTGAGACTGTACCTTTCTTCATTATTAGTATTATTAGTAATAGTCCCCCAGAATTTTATCATAGATAAGAGTGCAGACTGAACTTTCTCAGAGTATATTGCAGACATATTAAAATCAAGATCATCATTTTTATTCTTGTATGAGTTCTGTTCATGCAGGAAGCAATTCAAGGACAATTGCAATTTTAAGACTGATGCATGGTTGTTTATTGATGTAAATCTATAGTATGGCAAGCATAGTCATTAAATAAAGTATAATGAATAACCATGCTTTTCTAGATTAATAAAATTATCATCTCATATCCTTTGAATTAATCTGAAATATCCTTTTTTGACAATGTTGGTCTATTTGCCCTCAATAATTTTTTAAAATAAAAACTTTTCAAACTACTAGACTGGTACTTCTCTTAGTTTACTGATTTATTGTTCAGTGCATAATGGGGTCAATGAATAAATATTTCACTGAAATAACTGTAGTAATAAGCCCTTATCCTGGCATGAAAAATATTGCACTGCTAAGTGTTTTGGTAATGTTTCACAAAGCCAGATGTAGATCTTTAGCAAATAACACCTTGTCATTCATTGAATACGATTAGCAATGCAGTAGAGACTCTACAAAGTCATTTAAGCTCCTAAAGCTTCACAGAGGACCTAGACTGAAAGCATTTTTAATAAAAAGGGGCTCTATGATAACATAGGATAGCTTCCTCCCATTTTCCTTTTTCCCCTTATCTTTATCCTTTTTTCTTTTCTCTCTCTCTCTCTCTCTCTTTCTCTTTCTCTGTCTTCTTTTCTATCTTTTCTATCTTTCTTCTGCTTTCTCCCATCCTCTCTATTCTTTCTTTCCCCTATTCTTTCTCTATCTTTCTTCTGCTTTCTTCTCTTTTCTCTCTTCTTACTTCCCCTGTACTCTCTCTCTTTTCTATCCTGGTTAAACCCAATGATTTCAAACAGAACCATCCCATATATGACAGAGCTAATATTCTCACAATCCCGACCTGGAATCTTAATGCTTTCTTGAATCAAAGATTGACAAGAGATTCTAACAATCACACGACTGTGTCCTAGATGCCACTATATTCTACCTTTAAAAAATGGGGAAAAACTCTTAGATTGATGCATCCCTTTTTCCAGAAAGCTGAAGTCTCCTTTACAACCTTGCAGAGGAGTGCTCTCATTACCACTCCGTTGGCTATGGCCTTGGCAGGGAAAGGTCAGGTGCTTCCTCCCATTTTCCTTTTTCCCTTATCTTTATCCTTTTTTATTTTCTCTATCTCTCTCTCTTTCTCTGTCTTCTTTTCTATCTTTTTCTATCTTTTTTCTGCTTTCTCCTCTCCTCTCTATTCTTTCTATCCCCTATTCTTTCTCTATCTTTCTTCTGCTTTCTCCTCTCCTCTCTATTCTTTCTTTCCCCTATTCTTTCTCTATCTTTCTTCTGCTTTCTTCTCTTTTCTCTCTTCTTACTTCCCCTGTACTCTCTCTCTTCTATCTTTCTTTTCTTTCTCCATCTTTCTCCTACTTTCTCCTTTCTTTCTCTCTATTCTTTCTTTCCCTATTCTTTCTCTATCTCCTCCTATTTCCATATCCTAATTTAAAGACCAAGCAGTTACTAACCTCCTTACAGAGATCTGAGAGCATGAACCCATATTCTCCTTCGTGTTCTGACTGTCAAGGTTGTCTCTTCCACAGTGTGATCCATGTGATGATCACGTAGAAGGAAGTCTTTGTTTGGACTCGCTGACCACTCTCCTGGAAGCTGTTTGACACTTGGATTATGAAGACCCAGGCATCAGGTTTCGACACTGGATAGATGAGAAGCAGGTTTCATGGAGTCAATATGGTAAGACAGTCATGACCGCTAGTTAGCATTATGCCTGTCCAAAATTGAATTTTACTGCAGGAATAGATAACTGGAAGGAATCATAAGTATGTAGAATACAATAACAAAATCTTCCTGCACATTTCATATGCATTTAGCACTTTTTAAGGGGGATGGGAAGAGAAATTATTCAAAAGTATTCTACATACTTGCATCAGAGTAAGTATACATAGTTTTGCTCATCTTGATATCTTTAGTTGTTAGTAGAACTATTCCTAGCACCTTTCCCCTGTATTCTTCTAGGTAAATTATTACTATTATTATCCAGTATTATTCCCTTTCGTTAACAAGTACTTACTACAATCTTTCTAGGTCTCCCATGTCCATTTTACAATAGATGAAAGCTATTTAGAATGGATTTTGTTGTTTCTGCATAGGTGTAACATGTAGAATAGAGATAGAAAGAGTTTTGTCCTGTATTGATACATGCATGGTAAGAGTTACCCCAAAACTCTGATATCCACAACTTTTAGACAGATATATGTTTGATTAAAACCTGATCAGGTAAATATCTTCCCCTAATCAGTACCAGACATGAAATCCTTCAGGACTTATGTCATGATAAATCCATCACAGGGCATCTTACTTTCTAAATGTGACTGATGAAGTTTACAGCCTCGAGATATGCTTTCAAAATGAAAGGTGGCTGATATTTTCATCCTTAATTCTTGCAATAGAAACTTTATGTAGCTTTACAAAATATTTTTCATTACATCTAAAAGTGTGAGATATGTTCATTTTGCACATAAAACAGGTTCCCAATCATTGTGGAAGACCCATAAAGTTAAAAGGAACCCAATGTACAGACCTACTGCATCACTATGTACTTAGTCTCCAGAAAGTCTCTGAGTACACAAATCTGAGGCTTAAAAGACAAATTTTATTACCAGCATGCAGCTCTAGTAATAGTGATCAGTGTATAGATAAAAACTGATCCACTGCACATGACAAAGTCCTCATGAGAATAAATGTTGAAAGATATTAGCCCCCTCAACCTTTTTTTATGGTAATTTTTCAACACACAAAGATCTCGCACTGAAATTTCATAACTCTTTTCTTTTCGCAATTTAAGACCCTATTTGTGAAAACGGGGGTATAGTTGCAGAGACATAGCACATATAGATGGGTATTACAAGAAGTATTGTCAGAAGAATGCTTTTTTCTGTTTTTGATATCATAAATTTGACTATGCATTTTGTAAAATACATGATGGGACACTGACACACCAAGTTTAGTCACAACTGGTAGATAAATGGCCAAGATCTGAGGGGGTAAAATCCCCCCCCCCCCCCCCCCCCCGGCAGTGCAATCCCAAAGGTCCTCATTAACAAATTTGGAAACTTGAGTTTTTAACTGATTGAGCTGTCTGAGTCTGTATAGTCTTTTGCTTATGCAAAGATCATGGGTTCAAATCCAACCCAGACAGATGAGAGAAGCCTTGAACACAATGTTCTCTTGTTGTGGGGCTAGGTTATGATGGAAATATACTCTCTGTCCTTCAGATAGGATATTAAATGATGGCCCCATGTGCTGTGGGGTCATCAAATTCCAATACTCTTTGGAAAGGAGTAGGAGCCAACTCAAGTGTTGCAGTATACCTGCACAATTCCATCAGTTAGAATGGGAAGAGAGATCTGAGTATTATCATTTTTATAATGATCTAGGCTAGATTTGACTGAAGATCTACCTACATCTCCACTATCAAGACCTCTACTACAAAGAGGCTTTGATCAGAAGCTCCATGTCCTCCAAGCCAGAAAGGCTTCTTTATAGAGGCCATCAGACTTTGAAATGTACAACTCTAGGCCAATGTCACCTGTGCCATTCTACCAAGCTTCAAGCAAGAAATGCTCAAGATCCAACAGAACTGTCTTTAGCCACAGATAATTCTTTGCTGTAGGCCTGCTGCAGAGTCATGTAGCATTATGCAGCAATGACATTGTTTAGCTATTGCAGTGCAGTAGAATATACACACATAGTTGATTAATTATTATCATTATCATTATGCCTTTGGGACACACACTTGCACAGTTGCAAAGCAGAAATAACCTGTCCTGTAACAGCAAAGAAGAAGAAGGAGGAGAAGAAGAAGAAGAAGAAGAAGAAGAAGAACAAGAAGAACTAGAAGAAGAACAAGAAAAGAAAGAGAAAGAAAACGAAGAAAATGCTTGTCCCTTCTAAGGCACAGGTGACACCGAATTGTAAATAACGTCATTCTATGCTGAGAATGGTAGATTACATCAGGTCATCATTTCACACCAATCTCTTAGGAGTGAAAGACCATACATTAGACCATCCCTTCAGATCACTGCCAATGCATGGTTTAATACATATGCAAGGCCAACACTTCATTTCATTCTCTAAGAATGATGAGGTAAATCAGGTTATTCCTTCCTTAACTGTGAAAATGACAAAGCATCATAGAAGAGGTTACTGATAGAGCTGATTAGCCCCAAATTTTCTGATTACACAATCAATACATTTATTTGCCCTCTGAGGCTTCTGCCTACAAAAGATGGCAGGTTTTGTCAGGAGAATGGCAGTGGAGAATAGCCATGTCTGGGAGAATGGCAGTCCATCCGTGAGACGTAATGGGAGTATACACAGAAGGTAAACCTCTCCAAGGATCAGAGGAATCATATTTGACAGAACATTATTGCATAGCTAAAAAATTAGAGTGTTTGACCACTGATTTGACATTTCAATCATCTTCTGTCCAGCCTACATCAAAATCATGTTATGCTTAGCTAACAGTGTACACGGGAGGAGTCGATTCATGTCAGCCTGAATCCAATAAGCAAGAAACAAGGAGTGGATCCTGCCACAAAACGAAGGAATTATTCCATTGGTGACATCATCAAAAGCATTAAGATCATTTCAACGCATTCATAAATGAGTAATGCGACCAAACAGCAACATTTATGCAGCGGTCAATCAGGTAGCATCACCATCAGTCACAATCAAACGTCAGCTTCTCATCAAAGAAAAGGAAACAGGATTCATTGTGATGGAGAGGGCTCCCAGGATAAACAAAAAAAATGGAAGAAGTGGCGACATCATATCTACCTAATACCAATATGCCCAATTCCCTGGTTGACCCCCCAAGAGATCAAGCAGAGCATATAAATAGCAAGCCCACTCTTGGAAATAACCTACCCATAATACCAGGAGATGAAGGTAACCATCCATTGTGTCAGCAGTACATTGGAGAGAAAATGCAAAGAATCTTCAAGAAGTATAACAAAGCCACCATAACACATACTCTTTCTTAACTACATGGATAGCAGGTACATCCCAAGGATAAGGTCAACAGACGACTCTACAGGAATGATGAATCTCACATCACTTTCAATGCTACAGTCTGGTATAAGTTGGAGATTCCAACAAGACGTTCAGGATAAGGAAGGGAACTGTGAGAATATCAACAGCATACAACAGGGCCGAGTGGATAACATCACATCATCAACTGGAAGAGCTACCATATCAAGGCTAAGGATAATGCAGAAACTTCCTGCATCAAAAGGAATCAGAACAGGAGTGGGATCAGGACATTAAGTGAAATATTACTTTCTTTGTATATCCCATTCTCTCTCTCTCAAATTGATGGGCAGTCAATCTTGTAGATACAGCTATTCCTTACTACCAATCGTCTAGCAAATCCTGCCATCATTTTAGAGATAAACTTCCTTTGATTTAATAAATTGATTGTGTAATCAGATTTTTTGAAATAATAGGCATATTAGGAACTACCTCTTAAAATTTTTCTCCTGAAATAATAGAATTACCAGAATATCTGACCATTCCTTCATACCATTCCTGATGAATGGTTAAGCACATCAATAAGGCCATAACTTAATTCATTTCTCTTAGAATGACTTAACATATCAATCAACCCTTTCATTTTATTTTCTAACAATGATAATACACATCAGGCCACATGAAACCCCTCCATTACAGTTTCTAAGTACATTAGGAGATAGTGGAAAAGAAGACAAGGGAGAAAGAGACAAAGTGGACATAGGTATTGAGGAGAGACAAGAATAGACAGAGAGAGAGAGGGAGAATGAGGGAAAGAACAGTGAGAGATGAGAGATATAGGGATAGGAGAAAGCAAGAAAGGAATAGATATGAAGTCCTTGTCATAAGGTAAGTACAAATAGCTTCTACAATACTTCTAGTTTTACACTGATGGGAGCAAAATTACTTTCTGGTAGCAGGCAAATGCTACCATGACTTTCTTACCATGCTGGCTCTTTGAAACTTGTACCATTTGTTCAGTGCCTAACCTTTTGTTTGATGAGTCGGACTAATTCAGGTGCCATCCAGCTTCCAGAAGACTGATCAGTGATTCTCACAAAGGCTTCTTTCTGCATCATCTGATCATGGATCACACTTGGAAGAGTCAACCCTGAAGCAGAACATGAAGGAGAATACGGGTGAGTGTTTCTTAGATACCTGAAAAGAGCTTCGTTTCTTCTTGGCCTTTACTTAGGATATCCTCCCTTCTCCCTATCTCTTTCCTATCTTCCTTCTTCCTTCTTTTCTTCTGTCTTCCTCTCTTCTCTCTATCTCTTTCCTATCTTCCTTCTTCCTTCTTTTCTTCTGTCTTCCTCTCTTCTCCCTATCTCTTTCCTATCTTCCTTCTTCCTTCTCTTCTCCTGTCTGCCTCTCTTCTCCCTATCTCTTTCCTATCTTCCTTCTTCCTTCTTTTCTTGTCTTCCTCTCTTCTCCCTATCTCTTTCCTATCCTCTTTATTTTCCCCTTCTCTTCCTTCCTCCTTTTTTCTTTTCTTTCTTCCTCTCTCCCCCTATTTTTGTCTTCTATCTTCTCTTTTTACCCCCTTCCCTCCCTTATTTGTCTTCTATCTTCTCTATTTTTCCTTTTCCCTTTGTACCTTTCCCCTTTCCCTGCATCTGTCTAGTATGCAGCCATTCTGTCAAGATCAAGGACTTGTGCCTCCTGTAAATCTGGATGCATCCAAATCCTGCAAATGTCCATTCATGTGTGTGAGAAAAAACAAACATTTAGAGGTTGAATTGCTACATTGCAGGTAATGATAAAACACAGTCCAAGTAAACTATGCTTGATATCAGATAAAGTAACAATTCTGATATATTTCATGCTTTTTCCTCTTGACCTATACTCATTAGCCTGACTTATTAGTCCGACTTCTTCATTGTGATAGTTAAAGCTCACTGACTACATGAAAGATTTTAACATCACACATGCTCAAATTCTTCAGCAAGGATTCGGAAATAGTGTGAATATTCATCAGATAAGAACAGTGATATGGTCCTATTATGAGGAGGGATGATGTCTTATACCTTTTATAAATACAAAATCAATCAGACAAATCCTAGAGCACAACCTCTGCAAGGATATGAATTAAAGAAGGCATAATTGGCTTTCATTTAAAGGGCCCCTTCTACGGACTTATACAAGAAGCTACAAGAAGACTAGTATGAGATGCTATAACAAGATTACATCTCTAAGGAGTGAAACTGTCTTACCTATGCTGCAGAAAACTGATCTAGACACATTTGCTAACTGATAGCATTATCCCTGAACCTTCTTGGATAATGATGGCATACAGAAGCCTCAGGGAGAACTTCTCACTCCTGGAGGTTCATCCTAAAAAGCAATCAATCTCATGTGATGGCAGAGTTATTACATGATGTCTGCCTGAGAAAGAAATAATCAGAATGCCATTGGTTAATATTGCCCAACCAACAAGGAAGTCATCATACATGGTGATACTGTTACCCTATCTATTTCATGGTGAATATATGTTTTCACCCCAACCTCCATCAGGCTCAAGTTGTAAACTTTAATCATATCCACCAAACTTTAATCAAAAGTTTGCAACCCTATCTATCTCTTGGGGTGCATGTATGCTTCAATCCAAACCATCATGCATCGTAATGGTACATGACTCAGAATTGATCCCCACCCCCATCCACTTTAGGGTGCAGAGGCTTTAATTCTATTCAGTACACCCCACCCCATTCCATCTTAGGATGCAAAAGTTTCAGTACCTGATCCATCATGAAATGCATGCATCATGCATCAAGCTCAAATGATCTCAGGAGGCATGTTGCCACCCTCACTCCTCCCATCCAAATGTGAAAGAAAAGTTGCAACCATGAAAACCATTTTAGAGTGCACTTGGGGTGTGTAAGCTTCCATCCCATCCATCTCCAAGATGATGTCCCCATTCATCAAGGGACATAAATTCAATGCTGAATCCATCAATTTTGGAGCATATCAACTCCAATCCATCTTAGAGTGGATGTGCTATCACCCAACCTCCTTCAAAAATTGGGGTGCAAAAGCCTAATTATCAACTCCCCGTTAATTTCAGGGTGAATAATGTTCACCCCAATCTCCCATAAGGCGTGTGCTGTAAAATTTAAATAATCCAAAGTTTGCAATCGTCATTCATATTGGAGAGCATGTATGCTTCATTCAAACCGTCATCTATCTTTTGGAGCATGACTTGGATGAAATCCTGACCCCAATCCACTTTAGGGTGCATAGGCTT
This sequence comes from Echinometra lucunter, assembly GCA_029962745.1. Taxonomy (NCBI): domain Eukaryota; kingdom Metazoa; phylum Echinodermata; class Echinoidea; order Camarodonta; family Echinometridae; genus Echinometra; species Echinometra lucunter. The sequence continues at coordinate 26,393 of JAPZVO010000408.1, forward strand.
TAATTCCATTCAGAACATCCAACACTATCACATCATGAGATGCATGATTTCAAGCCTGAATGATCTCAGAAAGCATGCTGTCATCCTCTGCCCTCCCATCCAATTGTGAAGAAAAAAGTTGCAACAATCAAATCCATTTTAGAGTGCACTTGGGGTGTGTAAGCTTCTATCCCAATCCCAATCCATCTCTGAGATGACATCCCCATTCCTCAAGGGACACAGATTCAATGCTGAATCTATCAATTTTGGAGCATATCAACTCCAATCCATCTTAAAGTACATGTGCTATCACCCAACCTCCTTCAATATCAGGGTGCATAGGCCTGATTATCAACTCCCCATCCATTTCAGGGTGAATATGTTTTCACCCCAATCTCCACCAGGCGTGTGGTGTTAACTTATAAAAAATCCCAAGTTTGGAACCCTCAGTCATCTTGGGGAGCATGTATGCTCCATTCCAAACCATGCATGTTGTAGGTTAAATCTAGACCCCCCCCCCCTCTACCCCCTTTAGGGTGCATTAGGTTTAATTCCATTCAGTACACCCAATCCCATTACATCTTAGGATGCAAGTTTCAATACCTGATCCATCATGCATGCATTTGGAGTTCAAATGATCTCAGGAAGCATGTTGCCACCCTCACCCCCCCATCCATTTGTGAAGGAAAAAGTTGCACTAATTAAATTCATTTTAGAGTATACTTGGGGTGTGTAAGCTTCTATCCCAATGCCCATCCATCTCTGAGATGACATCCTCATTCATCAAGGGACATAAATTCAATGCTGACTCCATAATGATGGAGCATATCAATTCCAAGCCATCTTAGAGTGGATTTGCTACCACCCAACCCCCTTCAATACTGAGGTGCATAAGCCTAATTCTCAACTCCCAATTAATTTCAGGGTGAATAAGTTTATCTCCATCAGACGTGAAGTGTAAGCTAAAATACCAAGTTTAAAACCCTCGACCATCTTGGGGTGCATGAGCTTTTATCTCATCCTCTCTTATTTGTGATGGAAAAATGTAATTCCCAATCCACCTGGGGAAACATAACCTTCAGTCTTCCCTCATCCAGTTTGAGTTGCATTGATTTCAGTCACCTGCATCCACCTTGGAATGCACGCATTTCTACAATAATGAGCTGATGAATAAAGGGTTCAGAAATTGATATTTCTTTACAAACAATTAGAAGGCGCTTTGGTGGCAATGCAGCAAAGTAGTCAGTAAACATACTGGCCTGATAGTAATCATGATATTCTATGGGAAGGGTATCTTCTACAATTCCATGTACGGTCTAAAAAAAAGAAGTTATATCTTGTAGCTCAGATGTCACTAGCATGAAACTTGATCAAGATATTCACCATATTCTGACAATTTATAACAAAGAAGCTGACATCTTGATGCCAAAACATCTTCATTAGCCTATTGAAGGCATCATCACTGATACATGATTGTAATAGTCTCTCATCCAAACAATGAAAGTAGATTTTGAAGCTGTCACTGATTGACAATGTGGACAGAGAAGGATTGTCACTCTGTCCAATATTGAGCCCTGGTTAATGGGCCTTGGATAGACAATGAGACGGGACAGTGGCTCACAAAAAGTGGTGTCACAACACATTGATATTTGCAGTTCTTGAAAGGCAAAGAAAAGATTGTGAAGAGAAAGGTGTCTGAGAGAAATTATGAGGGTGTACCACTGTCTTGCCTATTCTGTCTTTGGGGTATCTCTGGTATTAGCTAATAAAACCTAAATATTAAAAAAACAGTGGTCCAGAGCTAAAAAAAGTGTCATAATTCCAGAGAAGTTCCTACTGATGTCTGCTAATTACATTCATGTAGGATGTTAAGAATCAAGAGCTAGGCCTCGCTTTTCACACAATTTCTGCCAGATTTTCTCAGAACTACCTTCATATGGTTCTTTGCTCAGGCTGGGGAGTTTAGCATACTTGCCTGGTCAATGCAGGGGTAGGGTCTCGTAGTAAAACCACCACAAAATTATTGCTTTCTTCATCCAACTTTATTCTGGGGGACCGCGCAGAAGCAGTGACTACAGGGTTTAAGATTAGCTGCACTGGCAAATGCACGCATCTGCTCATCCTGAAACATATGAATCAGCACCCCACTATCTACCTGGACCATTCTAACATTTGCCATAACAATATGCATACTTAGTCACACTCTAGCTGTTGGCATAGAAAAGAATATGCAAGCATTCGATTGTTAAATGAATTTGGTTGGAAAGTAAATTATTGTGGATGGGTCAGTTGGTGCTGACACACAATTAAACAAAGAAAATGGCCTTGAGGTGTTCGTACTGGGAGTGTGAATTTATGGGGAATAGTGAATATTTGGGTACATGCACTTGACAAAATGTACAAACTTAAAATGGCCAAGATGTGGTCTCCTAAAATCCTCAGCAGGACATGCATAGCTAAATTACATTCAGCTGCAACACAGTGCTTCATGACATTAGAGTGCTTTTTCAGGGGCTGTTGAGGTGATATAGTATATAAATATTGACTGCTTTGAGGGGCATGGTTGGAACTATAGCGCAAGGTGATCTCAAGTTTGCAACCCTCAGTCATCTTGGGGAGCATGTATGCTTCATTCCAAACCATGCATGTTGTAGGTTAAATCCAGACCCCCCATCCACTTTAGGGTGCATTAGGTTTAATACCATTCAGTACACCCAACCCCATTACATCTCAGGATGCAAAAGTTTCAATACCTGATCCACCATGAGATGCATGCACTTTTAGTTCAAACGATCTCAGGAAGCATGTTGCTAACCCTTACCCCTCCCATCCATTTGTAGAAAGTTGCACTAATCAAATCCATTTTAGAGTATATACTTAGGGTGTGTAAGCTCTATCCCAATGCCCATCCATCTCTGAGATGACATCCTCATTCATCAAGGGACATAATTCAATGCTGACTCCATAATGATGGAGCTTATCAATTCCAATTCATCTTAGAGAGGATGTGCTACCACCCAACCCCTTTCAACATTGGGGTGCATAAGCCTAATTCTCAACTCCCAATTAATTTCAGGGTGAATAAGTTTATCTCCATCAGAGGTGAGGTGTAAACTAAAATCCCAAGTTTGAAACCCTCAACCATCTTGGGGTGCATGAGCTTTTATCTCATCCTCTCTTATTTGTGATGAAAAAATGTAATTCCCAATCCACTTAGGGAAACGTAACCTTCAATCTTCCCTCATCCAGTTTGACTTGTTTGACTTCCTGCCAAAAACATCTACATTAGCCTATTGAAGGCATCATCACTGATACATGACTGTAATAGTCTCTCATCCAAAACAATGAAAGTAGATTTTGAAGCTGTCACTGATTGACAATGTGGACAGAAAAGGATTGTCACTCTGTCCAGTATTGAGCCCTGGTTAATGGGCCTTGGATAGACAATGAGACGGGACAGTGGCTCACAAAAAGTGGTGTCACAACACATTGATATTTGCAGTTCTTGAAAGGCAAAGAAAAGATTGTGAAGAGAAAGGTGTCTGAGAGAAATTATGAGGGTGTACCACTGTCTTGCCTATTCTGTCTTTGGGATATCTCTGGTATTAGCTAATAAAACCTAAATATTAAAAAAACAGTGGTCCAGAGCTAAAAAAAAAGTCTCATAATTCCAGAGAAGTTCCTACTGATGTCTGCTAATGACATTCATGCAGGATGTTAAGAATCAAGAGCCAGGCCTCGCTTTTCACACAATTTCTGCCAGATTTTCTCAGAACTAATTTCATATGGTTCTTTGCTCAGGCTGGGGAGTTTAGCATACTTGCCTAGTCAATGCAGGGGTAGGGTCTAGTAGGAAAAAAACCACCACAAAATTATTGCTTTCTTCATCCAACTTTATTCTGGGGGACCGCATAGAAGCAGTGACTACAGGGTTTAAGACCAGGTGCACTGGCAAATGCATGCATCTGCTCATCCTGAAACATATGAATCAGCACTCCACTATCTACCTGGACCATTCTAACATTTGCCATAACAATATGCATACTTAGTCACACTCTGGCTGTTGGCATAGAAAAAAATATGCAAGCATTCGATTATTAAATGAATTTGGTTGGAAAGTAAATTATTGTGGATGGGTCAGTTGGTGCTGACACACAATTGAAAAAAGAAAATGGCCTTGAGGTGTTCTTACTGGGAGTGTGAATTTATGGGGAATAGTGAATATTTGGGTACATGCACTTGACAAAATGTACAAACTTAAAATGGCCAAGATGTGGTCTCCTAAAATCCTCAGCAGGACATGCATAGCTAAATTACATTCAGCTGCAACAGAGTGCTCCATGACATTAGAGTGCTTTTTCAGGGGCTGTTGAGGTAATATAGTATACAAATATTGACTGCTTTGAGGGGCATGGTTGGAACTATAGCACAAGGTGATCTCAAGTTTGCAACCCTCAGTCATCTTGGGGAGCATGTATGCTTCATTCAAAACCATACATGTTGTAGGTTAAATCCAGATCGACCCCCATCCACTTTAGGGTGCATAAGGTTTAATTCCATTCAGTACACCCCACCCCATTACATCTTAGGATGCAACAGTTTCAATACCTGATCCACCATGAGATGCATGCATTTTTAGTTCAAACGATCTCAGGAAGCATGTTGCCACCCTCACCCCCCCCCCCCCCTCATCCATTTGTGAAGGAAAAAGTTACACTAATCAAATCCATTTTAGAGTATACTTAGGATGTGTAAGCTTCTATCCCAATGCCCATCCATCTCTGAGATGACATCCTTATTCATCAAGGACATAGATTCAATGCTGACTCCATAATGATGGAGCATATCAATTCCAATCCATCTTAGAGTGGATTTGCTACCACCCAACCCCCTTCAATACTGAGGTGCATAAGCCTAATTCTCAACTCCCAATTAATTTCAGTTTGAATAAGTTTATCTTCATCAGAGGTGAGGTGTAAACTAAAATCCCAAGTTTGAAACCCTCAACCATCTTGGGGTGCATGAGCTTTTATCTCATCCTCTCTTATTTGTGATGGAAAAATGTAATTCCCAATCCACCTGGGGAAACGTAACCTTCAATCTTCCCTCATCCAGTTTGACTTGTTTGACTTCCTGCCAAAAACATCTACATTAGCCTATTGAAGGCATCATCACTGATACATGACTGTAATAGTCTCTCATCCAAAACAATGAAAGTAGATTTTGAAGCTGTCACTGATTGACAATGTGGACAGAAAAGGATTGTCACTCTGTCCAGTATTGAGCCCTGGTTAATGGGCCTTGGATAGACAATGAGACGGGACAGTGGCTCACAAAAAGTGGTGTCACAACACATTGATATTTGCAGTTCTTGAAAGGCAAAGAAAAGATTGTGAAGAGAAAGGTGTATGAGAGAAATTATGAGGGTGTACCACTGTCTTGCCTATTCTGTCTTTGGGGTATCTCTGGTATTAGCTAATAAAACCTAAATATTAAAAAAACAGTGGTCCAGAGCTAAAAAAAAGTGTCATAATTCCAGAGAAGTTCCTACTGATGTCTGCTAATGACATTCATGTAGGATTGTGCTTTTCACACAATTTCTGCCAGATTTTCTCAGAACTACTTTCATATGGTTCTTTGCTCAGGCTGGGGAGTTTAGCATACTTGCCTAGTCAATGCAGGGGTAGGGTCTAGTAGGAAAAAAACCACCACAAAATTATTGCTTTCTTCATCCAACTTTATTCTGGGGGACCGCGCAGAAGCAGTGACTACAGGGTTTAAGACCAGGTGCACTGGCAAATGCATGCATCTGCTCATCCTGAAACATATGAATCAGCACCCCACTATCTACCTGGACAATTCTAACATTTGCCATAACAATATGCATACTTAGTCACACTCTGGCTGTTGGCACAGAAAAAAATATGCAAGCATTCGATTGTTCAATGAATTTGGTTGGAAAGTAAATTATTGTGGATGGGTCAGTTGGTGCTGACACACAATTAAAAAAAAGAAAATGGCCATGAGGTGTTCTTACTGGGAGTGTGAATTTATGGGGAACAGTGAATATTTGGGTACACGCACTTGAAAAAATGTACAAACTTAAAATGGCCAAGATGTGGTCTCCTTAAATCCTCAGCAGGACATGCATAGCTAAATTACATTCAGCTGCAACAGAGTGCTTCATGACATTAGAGTGCTTTTTCAGGGGCTGTTGAGGTGATATAGTATACAAATATTGACTGCTTTGAGGGGCATGGTTGGAACTATAGCGCAAGGTGATCTCAAGTTTGCAACCCTCAGTCATCTTGGGGAGCATGTATGCTTCATTCCAAACCATGCATGTTGTAGGTTAAATCCAGACCCCCATCCACTTTAGGGTGCATAAGGTTTAATTCCATTCAGTACACCCAACCTCATTACATCTCAGGATGCAAAAGTTCCAATACCTGATCCACCATGAGATGCATGCATTTCGAGATCAAACGATCTCAGAAGGCATGTTGTCACCCTCACCCCTCCCATCCATTTGTGAAAGTTGCACTAATCAAATCCATTTTAGATTATATACTTAGGGTGTGTAAGCCTGTATCCCAATGCCCATCCATCTCTGAGATGACATCCTCATTCATCAAGGGACATAAATTCAATGCTGACTCCATAATGATGGAGCTTATCAATTCCAATTCATCTTAGAGAGGATGTGCTACCACCCAACCCCTTTCAATATTGGGGTGCATAAGCCTAATTCTCAACTCCCAAATAATTTCAGGGTGAATAAGTTTATCTCCATCAGACGTGAGGTGTAAACTAAAATCCCAAGTTTAAAACCCTCAACCATCCTGGGGTGCATGAGCTTTTATCTCATCCTCTCTTATTTGTGATGGAAAAATGTAATTCCCAATCCACTTAGGGAAACGTAACCTTCAATCTTCCCTCATCCAGTTTGACTTGTTTGACTTCCTGCCAAAAACATCTACATTAGCCTATTGAAGGCATCATCACTGATACATGACTGTAATAGTCTCTCATCCAAATCAATGAAAGTAGATTTTGAAGCTGTCACTGATTGACAATGTGGACAGAAAAGGATTGTCACTCTGTCCAATATTGAGCCCTGGTTAATGGGCCTTGGATAGACAATGAGACGGGACAGTGGCTCACAAAAAGTGGTGTCACAACACATTGATATTTGCAGTTCTTGAAAGGCAAAGAAAAGATTGTGAAGAGAAAGGTGTCTGAGAGAAATTATGAGGGTGTACCACTGTCTTGCCTATTCTGTCTTTGGGATATCTCTGGTATTAGCTGATAAAACCTTAATATTAAAAAAACAGTGGTCCAGAGCTAAAAAAGTGTCATAATTCCAGAGAAGTTCCTACTGATGTCTGCTAATGACATTCATAGGATGTAAGAATCAAGAGCTAGGCCTAGCTTTTCACACAATTTCTGCCAGATTTCCTCAGAACTACCTTCATATGGTTCTTTGCTCAGGCTGGGGAGTTTAGCATACTTGCCTAGTCAATGCAGGGGTAGGGTCTAGTAGGAAAAAACCACAAAATTATTGCTTTCTTCATCCAACTTTATTCTGGGGGACTGCGCAGAAGCAGTGACTACAGGGTTTAAGACCAGCTGCACTGGCAAATGCATGCATCTGCTCATCCTGAAACATATGAATCAGCACCCCACTATCTACCTGGACCATTCTAACATTTGCCATAACAATATGCATACTTAGTCACACTCTAGCTGTTGGCACAGAAAAAAATATGCAAGCATTCGATTGTTCAATGAATTTGGTTGGAAAGTAAATTATTGTGGATGGGTCAGTTGGTGCTGACACACAATTAAAAAAAAGAAAATGGCCATGAGGTGTTCTTACTGGGAGTGTGAATTTATGGGGAAGAGTGAATATTTGGGTACATGCACTTGAAAAAATGTACAAACTTAAAATGGCCAAGATGTGGTCCCCTAAAATCCTCAGCAGGACATGCATAGCTAAATTACATTCAGCTGCAACAGAGTGCTCCATGACACTAGAGTGCTTTTTCAGGGGCTGTTGAGGTAATATAGTATACAAATCTTGACTGCTTTGAGGGGCATGGTTGGAACTATAGCGCATGGTGATCTTGAAACTGTACTATGTCCCGAAATGAAGTCGAGAAGCATAGTACAGTCTTGAGATCATCAAGGAGCTATAGTTTTAACCGTGACCTGAAAAATAAGCAGTCAATATTTGTTTTATATACTGTATCCCACTTAATTTATGCTAAATTAAGGCATTAAAATGAAGTTGTCGTGCTATCGCTAACGGTCAGAGAAATTAAAGTAATTAAATTTTCACAATCTGCAAATATAGATATGGGTGCAAGATACTTACGCGCATCTTACCCTGCCTACTTCTCTAGAGCTAGCATGTAACAAAACATGTACTTAATGTATTGTACGGAGGATAAACCATCATGCCCAGTCAATAGTTTTTTCACTATATAATTCTATAAATCCCATTGATCGGTCGGATGATGTATTCCTATGCCCACACCTCCACAGCAACAGAGCAGAACAATTAAAGCCATGCACTACATCCCTGCTTATGTTGGGATTTTCAGTCAATTTCTTTGCTATGGCAGACCCTGTTTGCTTGTCCAGTCCGATTGCCTTTGCTCACTCTATGTGTATAATAGACTCACCATGTGATGTATCACGGCAGTCTTTTCGTCTGTTGCGCATCATGAGCTGCTTGCTCAGCCATGGTGTTTCATTCAGGGGAGGCTAATACATTTATTTTAGCCGGCCAGGCTCTCGTTTCGGGAAGTAACCCTAGCTTGATCTGTAAGGGTTATTCCTCAGATCAAGTCGCTTCGGCTCCTGGTCTTATATACATTTACATCTTATTTGATCAAGAGACATTTGCTCAGGGCTACATTTCATCAAAGATATTAGACTAAGTCTTGGGTAAGGATTAGGTTATAGGTTACTTTAAGTTAGATTATTGAGCCCTGGTTAATGGGCCTTGGATAGACTATGAGACGGGACAGTGGCTCACAAAAAGTGGTGTCACAACACATTGATATTTGCAGTTCTTGAAAGGCAAAGAAAAGATTGTGAAGAGAAAGGTGTCTGAGAGAAATTATGAGGGTGTACCACTGTCTTGCCTATTCTTTCTTTGGGATATCTCTGGTATTAGCTAATAAAACCTAAATATTAAAAAAAAAGTGGTCCAGAGCTCAAAAAAGTGTCATAATTCCAGAGAAGTTCCTACTGATGTCTGCTAATTACATTCATGTAGGATGTTCAGAATCAAGAGCTAGGCCTAGCTCTTCACACAATTTCTGCCAGATTTTCTCAGAACTACTTTCATATGGTTCTTTGCTCAGGCTGGGGAGCTTAGCATACTTACCTAGTCAATGCAGGGGTAGGGTCTAGTAGTAAAACCACCACAAAATTATTGCTTTCTTCATACAACTTTATTCTGGGGGACCGCGCAGAAGCAGTGACTACAGGGTTTAAGACCAGGTGCACTGGCAAATGCATGCATCTGCTTATCCTGAAACATATGAATCAGCACTCCACTATCTACCTGGACCATTCTAACATTTGCCATTGCAATATGCATACTTAGTCACACTCTGGCTGTTGGCATAGAAAAAAATATGCAAGCATTCGATTGTTAAATGGATTTGGTTGGAAAGTAAATTATTGTGGATGGGTCAGTTAGTGCTGACACACAATTAAAAAAAGAAAATGGCCTTGAGGTGTTCTTACTGGGAGTGTGAATTTATGGGTAATAGTGAATATTTGGGTACATGCACTTGAAAAAATGTACAAACTTAAAATGGCCAAGGTGTGGTCTCCTAAAATCCTCAGCAGGACATGCATAGCTAAATTACATTCAGCTGCAACAGAGTGCTTCATGACATTAGAGTGCTTTTTCAGGGCTGTTGAGGTGATATAGTATACAAATATTGACTGCTTTGAGGGGCATGGTTGGAACTATAGCGCAAAGTCATTAAGGAGCTATAGCTTTAACCGTGACCTGAAAAATAAGCAGTCATTATTTGTTTTATATACTGCATCCCACTTAATTTATGCTAAATTAAGGCATTAAAATGAAGTTGTCGTCCTATCGCTTACGGTCAGAGAAATTAAAGTAATTAAATTTTCACAAACCGCAAATATAGATACGGGTGCAAGATACTTACGCGCATCTTACCCTGCCTACTTCTCTAGAGCTAGCATGTAACAAACCATGTATTGTACGGAGGATGAACCATCATGCCCAGTCAATAGGTTTTTCACTTTATGCCCGGCAGTCAGCTAGTGGTTTCCATGACTGCCTCTTTGACCAATCAGAGGCCTAGAATCTTAGAATAAGGTATATAAACAAAACTACAGGATGAAAAAAGTTTGGATCTTCTGGAAGGGGGGGCAGAAAGAAAATTTCATTTCTTCTTCAGAATGCCAAATTCAATGAGAGCAAACTAACCCCAAACCTCCTCTTATTTGTCAATTTGTAGCAAAATCTGTAACTAAAATTTAGGTAAGGACTGAAATAAGTTGCCAGGTTCTGTTAAGCACAAAACCATACACTGGGGCACATCATTTGTAAAGCAAGGTTTTATAGGGGTATCAAGTGCACGAGAAATTTGCATCAAACACAGAACTTCATGCTTTATGAAAATGAATGTTAATAATCCAGAGATACAGGCATTGCTTTCATCACACAATTTCTGCCAGATTTTCTCGTTACAGTTTTTACACGGTTCTTTGCTTTGCTTTGGTTCTTTTCTTGAGGAGCTAAGCATACTTGCCTAGTCAATGCAGGTGATTAGATGGGTAGGGTCTAGTGGTAAAGCACCCACAAAATTATTGCTTTCTTCTACCAATTTTATACTGGGAGACATCATAGAAGCAGTTAGTACAGGGTTTAAGACCAGGTGCACTGGCAAATGATGGATCTGCTCATCCTGAAACAACCGAATCAGCACTCCACTATCTACCTGGACTATTCTAACATTTGCCCCAACAATGTGCATGCCCAGTCACACTTTAGCTATTAGCATTGAGAAAAATATGCAAGGATTCAATCCCTAGAAGGGTAAATTTGGCAAGAAATTATTGTGGATGGGTCGGTAATTTGCAGACACACTCTTGAAAAATCTAAAAAATCTGAATCTAAAAACCTGAAAAATGGACTGAGGTCTTCTTACTGGGATGGTGAGTTTGTGGGGTTGGTGAATTATTGGTTGCATATACTTCAGAAAAGTACAAACAAATAGCCAAAATCAGGGAGGGGGTGGGGGGGGGGGGTGTTCTCAAAGACTAAGACTGACTGAAATCACACATAACTATGGCAAGCCATTCATGCCGCTGGTTGCTCCCACAATCGGTCCCTCAAGGGATGTGCAAATCATGGTCACAAATCTACAGAATTAATATTCTTTTGTTTTCTTCATCAAGGAACTATAAAAATGTAAATTCTGCAGACTTGTGACCATGATTTGCACATCTTTTGAGAGATCGATGGTGATCAAAAGGAAGCAATGGCATGTATGGCCTCCCATAGTTAAGTTTAATTTCAGTCAATCTTAGTCTTTATGAATCACCCTCCTGGTCTACTAAATCTTCAGCAAGAATGACTGCATTACATTCTATCATATCTTAAAGAGTGTAAATTAGTGAGAGCAATCTAACCCCAAAACTTCTTACCTGTCAATTTGTAACAAAGTCTGGTTTACAATCTGGTTTCATACCTGGTTACATTTCGAAAAGTGAAACGTAAAACACAATAACCTTTGTCTTATTTTTTCCATTTTCTTTTTTTTTATCGTCATTTCCCTTTATTCTTTGGTCTTTTCCTCCAGTACCTCAAATCTGTATAAATACTGCCTTGTTCCACTACTCACTTTGTAAACAGTTTACTTCATAATTCAGCCACTTACATATAGACATTACAGATCAATGATAGGGTAGCATACTTAATGTTTATAATAAACTTGATTGGATCAGTCACTGTATTTTTCACACCAAACTCTGCAGAATAGTTCTTCATGAAAAATTCACATATTTGCTTTGCTTTATAATCACCACTCCTTTAGACATATTGGCCATGCCTCTGCTTTGGTATGCTTGCTTTGTGATTAAAGATGTTAGTTAACATTGTTATGATTTTAAAAAATCTTGTTTTGTTACTTGAAAATGGGATAAACATAGGGGTTATAGTGTAAAAATACCAGTCTGAAAGTTTCAAAGTATAATATCCACAGGAATTTTAAATATCAAAAATGTGAACCAATGTTTGAAAAATATACGAGGGTCGGTAGCACAGAATAGACAGAAGGAGTGCGCATGCGCGAGTGACTCATCTTACCGTACTGTGTGTATTGGCGTATCACGCGGCGGGAGGCACATAACGGCATTTTCAAATTCAAGCAAAGTGGTCCTCCTAGTAATTGTCTCGTGAGACGAAGCATAATAAAAATTGCTGTTTGCGTCTAACTTACACTTTTTCATTCCAAATTATGGTTGGCTTCAGGGTTTTTGAGTCCAAATACAAGTACTCATACACATGTTTCATCTTAGTTTGAGAACTTTTTAAATCAGCTACTCACAAAGTTAGCCAATGCCTTTAAGCTTAGCACCGATTACAAAGTTATACAAACACATCAATAAAGACAAATACCCATAATATCTATTGGAAAAACATTAAATATTGGACCGATTTCTTTTTACTAACTCAAACAATGCAGTTCTGGTTCTATGGATTATACAATTCTGTTCCACCAAAGTCACAATTTTTTGTCAAACAGTATGATATGTCATTCGGGGTATGTTTTCCACTGTTCGTAATAGTGTTCCATAATATCTAACTTCACAATGTATGAATCCATTTTGATTCAAAAAGTAAAACAAGTTTTTCCTTTACCAAATATATTAGAATATTTGGAGGTATGAACCACCAGTGGCACTCAGATTAATATAATTTAATGTAGTTTTATTGTAATTAACTGTCTAACATAGTTTGATGTAGATAAATGTAGCTTGGTAGAGTTTATAATAGTTTAATGTAATGTAACAGTTTAATGTAGATTAATTTTCATTGATTATTTACATTTACTTAGGTTTAGCTTTTTAATGTAGTTCATTAAAACATGTAGTGTAATATAACTAAATCCTAGTTTAACTTTAGATAATGTTGTCTGATATGGCTTAAAAATAATGTAAACTCTGCAATGCCATTGGTGGTTTAAACTGCACCCGGGTTGACAATGTGTCTAGTATATTTGGACAAGGAAAGGCTTGCCTTCCTTCTTGACATTGAAATTGGTTTCATGAATTGTAAAATTAGATGTAAGAGAACACTATTTGTATCAAATAAACAACAGAAATAGCAGTACTATTGAACCTTAACCGAAAATTTCCAATTGATTCATAAATTTTATAGCAGTGTTTTTTTTTTTTCAGTATTAACAAAACAGAACCATCATTGCCATCCTTTCCTTTAATAGTGTTGAGAATTCCACTTCGCTGCCACTTAACAGCAAAATTCTGTACCATTCACGGCTTTGTAGATGACTGCTATGGTCTTCAGTCTCATCTTGATTGTTATTTGTTGTTTAAAAATTGGACTCAAGGGTGCCTAGGTTGTTCAGGGCTTGTTGAATTTGACTTTTTTCTTCCCTGATTTCAATATTCCCCATAATTTTGAGGTGTGACTTAGACTTCCTTTTTCACTCTGCATCTGAGTGTTCATCAACATACAAATGCTTGTATGTTAGTGAACTATTTTCCAAATGGAAAACTTTTTGGCTTGGAATCTTGGTTTTTTAAAGGGTCTTTTTGTTTTTAGCATTCCTTCCCCATTAGAGGCAGTAGGTGAGTAGGAAACTGAAAGATTAACCATTTTAATTAGGATATCCAGATGGATTACAGGGAAAATCCATCTCTTACTGTAAAATCTTCAACATAAATATTGTTGCTATCTCCTGGAAAGAAAGGAATCAAAATCAATGGCATTACACTTTTCTATTTTGAAGTGCTTCCAAAAATAATGATGAATATGACAATTTTTCTTTTCTTTTAATTGTAGGGAGCTCCCATCTTTAATTTTCATATGCACGCTTGTGCACATCTTATGCACTTCAGAGAGGATAGTTTTTATGCCAGGTAAACATGCTGTGGTATCAGAATGCATTTCATACAAGCATGAAATAACTAGTTTCTTGAAGCATCAACTTAGATGTATTTTCAAGGGATGGGCATGATCTAATACCTGCTTCACATGGTGATGGACTGAGGTTTATAGCAGATTTCACCAAGGTTGGTGATGAAACTTTTGCTTGAGTTCAGGCAACTAAACTGGGTTTGTAACCATATAGCTAGGTAATGGTCTTCCGCCCCTTTGATTTCAACATACATGAAAACTTAGTAGATCATATGCAATTCTTTTGACTTTTGCCAAGATTATAACTTTTTTCTAAATGACTGTCATTTGTTCCAAATAACTGCCATGCATTGTTGTCATAGTGAGAAACTGCTGGATGACTGATCTGCTCCACAGATTTCTCTGATCCAATCTGAGTGAGGTTCTTCGATCCAAAGTCAACCATTTCCTCCAAAAAATATTGAGTTTATCTCTGCCAAAGTGACATAGTTTGATACAGAGGTTGGGAATCCTGAGATGGACTAATCTCTAGTCCACTTGATGACTGCACCTTTTACTTTTGTTTGAGGCACAGCGCCAGCAAACATCGTTTCAGGACCAGGCCTTGTCATGCATGGCAGCTTGCTCGATATTATTGCAGCTCATTGTCTAATGTTCCAACCAAAGCTTTCAGTCTGTATGTTAGATCAGTGTAACATGTTCTTGTTCTCATTCCACAGGGTTCT